>JAOSYY010000015.1:8943729-8963025 GCA_025727935.1 Hebomoia glaucippe
TTACTTATCAGCAACTTGCCAAACTTGCCAGGATTTGTAAAAAAATTCTGTGCCAACAATAAGTCTGCTCCAATTGCTTAATTGTACTTGGATGTTAAAGTGTATTGAGTAGTTGTAAAATATTTAAATTTTTCTATATTTTCATTAATGCATTGACATTTAAACATGCTATTCTTGAAGCTTATGTCTACAATCAATGAACAAAATCTAAACTATTTAAAACAAACGTAAAATGCCACCATAATTCAAGCACTTAAAATTTGAAAAGACATCAGTTTCAGACGTTTTTTAATACTTGAAACAAAAGAATCATTCAAGATCTAACATAAAACTCACAGGTACCAAGGTAAACATTCTACTGTCTAGTAGTTTTTACGACAGATACCGATAGCACGAGAGTTAATGGTAATCACCACATGACATCACTAATTTATCAGTTATGCGCTACCGATCTATTTTTACTTCTGTTTTGACCTTTCAGAAATTACCAGATTGAAACTGCATGGACACACAACTTTTCTATATCCATTCTGAATCATGTTGCGGTTGTAATTCTAATTCTTCTCTCGCTTTTTTATTACTCGAAATACGATTAGGTATGAATAGCAGGTGTATATAATATAAAAAAAATAATTGATATGCTATGAACCCGGTAAAAGTGGAACACCAACCCTTAAGTACAGTAAAAGTTGAAGTTCGACCAAAGGCGCTCTTAAAAATTACTAGGTGACTTACAATGTCTATTGTATGAATAGGAACTCATTATTTATCCGCTAATTCCAGATGTAACAAATTTAAGATAAGAAATGATTTCTATTCGTAAATTTAATATATATGTTAAAAAGTCAGCACGACTATATTGTGTACAACTTTTTGATAAATATGATTATTATTTATTACATGCCAGTACGTTCGTCGCGTGAGTAAACATTTTCGTAAATGAACTCGCATTATAAATTGGAAAATGTTAAAATAATATTATCTAGACAGAATCATGTCACGTTTTTAATACATTTGCCCTCAGTTCACTGTGATGTTATTGGAACAGTGATTTATTTACTACTAGTTATTTCACGCGAAGTTCTTCTCATTTTTAACTATCAGCAGATAAATGTACGAATATTTATAGTAAAATACCTCTGTTCTATCCTATGTATATGAAAGTGTCATATCACGATGTTTGTACAGTATATTCTCCGAAACTATTAAACTCACTATAAGGAAATTTGGTCCTCAAACTTAGTACAACATAAATGATAGTATAGTTTAGTCTACATTAATGATATTTTTGATATATTTTAATTAGTTACATTAATGATTTGTCGAAATACTTTAACATTTTGCTAGTATTATCATAATTATAATGTATTGTCTCCAAATTCAGTCTATTTTAATACAAAAAATGTACAAATATCTCTAATATGTTAGTTAAAAAACTCTAATGAGAGGTCGTAACTCCTAGCTCCAATATCAGGTCTGAACTTGAAACGAAACATCATCATTTTCAGGTTTATAACCTGTTAAAGCCCTTTGAAAAGTGAATAGAATAATAATAACTTAAGTAAGTTTCGTCAACAATCCACGACTGTGTAAATATAACTCGTATCAAACTGTTAAGGGAAAATGTTGCTCTGCTTTCACAATTCATCAATAAGCTATTATGATTCGAAGAGCCTTGCTTTTTAGTCCTGTATCTATAAATTGCATTAGCATGACGTTTTCCCTCATTATTATTAAGTTATTCACATTGTTTGCGAAGTATTCTCAAAAAGGTTGACGACTTGTAACTCAATCCTGGCGGTTATCCATCAATATAAATCTTTTGTACAACCACGGATACTAGCAACTTTTTGCTTCGTCGCAATCAATTTCGGTAAGGAATTACAAAATACGACGTTCTTTTAAAAATACACTCAAATACTTTTGTATGTCGCTCCTTTTGATTGAGATATTAACATTTTTATAGTCGTACTTTATTTATATTTGTTTTTCTCAAGTTATATTTTAAAAATTGTCCATATAAGTATGTTGGTTTTCTTACTATCTACCTCCAGCAGTCTAAATGGCTTTACGAATAAGGATGTGTAATCTCAATTTACTAAAGTACTTGATCCACTTGCTTTATTACTAACTTTTGTTTATGTAACTGTACCTAATGGTAATGTGTATGTTTCGAAAATTCTTCGCGTGTTAGCCTGTTTCGTAAAACAAGAAAACAACATTGTTTTGATGGCTCAGGGTAAACCCAGCTATTAGACTTATTTATAAAAGAAATTTATTAAATTATACATATAATTTTGTTTATTTATCAATGCGTATATTATATGAAAAAAACTTTTTCGTAGAACTGTAACAGACTTCAATTTTGAGCTATATTTAGAAGAGTTTATTTATTATTATTATTTTGCTTGTCCTCCTAAGATTTTGATGAGATTTGCTACATAGATAAATACTGCCCTGAAGATTATTTTATGTCTATATATAATTTGTGGGAGACATATGTTAATAGATATTTAATTTATTAGATTCACTTAAGTTAGTTCGAACTTAGATAAAACCAAAAAATCCTTGTCTCAGTTTTTATGTCACAAAATTGGCTCAATTAGGAATTTAATCTAGAAATCAATCGGTCATAATGAGACATTTTGCGTGTCCCGAAAGTACCCATCACGTGAATTGGCAGATAATTAATCTTATCAATTTCATTAGGGACGAAAACCTGTTATCTCAAATTGAAGTAGGTTATATCCTCGACCACAGAATCCTGAACTCTAAAGTGCTCTTAAGTCAAAGCAAAAATAGAAATATTTAAACCGCTTAAGTAAAATTACTTCTAAGTTTGTTACTTTGAGGTAACATTTTTTATATGTAATTGCATCTTCATGCAACTTCTATTTAGAAAATTATGCATATTTCACTCCTAAAATGGGTAACGTAGTTAATTTGAACATATGAAAATATATTTTTCAGTAGATTTTGCCCTTGACTTTGCTCGCGTTTACGTCCGCTTCGTCGTTCACCTGTGTTATCATATTTTTTGGGTAAATGCACTCAAATATAGACATGCAGTTTTTACTATTTATTTTACATTTCATTAACTTTATCTATCTAATAATATGTACAATTTTCGTGTCCACGGTGTTTGTAATTACAATCTTTCGAAATGACTCAACCAATTTTCGTGAAATTTTGTGTGCATGTCGATTACGTCTGCCAATCGAACACCATTTATTTTTCATCCTCCTAAATAATGTGAGTGAACCACTCCTAGATGTTTTTTATTTTTAGACAAGTTTTTTATTTTTATTTTTTATGATACAACAAATTAAAATACATACAGTCCCAAATTTTCACCCCTCTATAATCAACCTCTATTTTTTAATCGCGATATATTTATATGGAAAAATGACGTTTGCTGGGTCAGGTAGTAATTCTAAATATTTCTAAAGATAATTTATAAAAAAATGTTACATTTTTGTACACTTTTTGATAATAAAAGTTTTATATCTAGTCACAGTTGCGGCCGAAGAATGTTTTGAAGCATGAATGAATAATGTACAATATTAATCCGAAGCCTTTGAATTTGTGAATTATTGCTTGAGCCCTGGCCTTATTGTTTGTGTCAAAGTTTGGATAACTTTGCATTTTGTGTCAGTTTATCGTATTGATTTCAATGAGAAAGGATTATTTGACATATAATAAGCGTCTAAATTATGTTTTATTTCCGCGCTAAAATATATGTTAAAATAATATATAACTTTTCTTATACGTCGATATGTAGTAAATTTTTCTAAGTACATAAAAATTATAGTATTTCATCTTATTTACTCACCATAACTGTACAGCGGGTCTACTCTGTACTTTACAGCCGCGGTGCATGCTATAGCTCCCGATCCACCTCCAAGTTGAAGGCCGTGTGACAATATTTGAACTATGGTTCCAACCACAGTGATGGTCCAACCCCATCCTCCCTCTGGGTAATAACGCCTCGCTAATGTGAGAGCAGCCCGCGCTCGCAAAGCCGCTGCTGTCTCCGCTCCTACAGTAGCACCGGCACTAGCGCACCTAATACACCACACACATTAAAAAACAACCAACTCAGCTACCAGACATCGCCAGTAGCGTCAACAAACAGATAAATATTGAGCACATCACTAACCGACGAAATTGTGTAACTTCACGGGTAACTTCGTAACCGACACTTTTGGAGCGACCACGTTCAGCGAAATTGTTCTGTTTGTCCGCGTTCCGATTTTCGACACCACACGTACACAATACTTCTGAACGGGGATTTGATTTTCGAGTTTTAGAAACGCATCGTCCTTGACAATCGCATTCTGGAGTCCTCCAGGAGAGTAGGCGTTCCAATAGGGTCCGTCTTCGTGCCGAGCTGGCACGTCGGTAGTTTGGACATCCCTGGCCCACGTCCAGAGGAAATGATGAGCTACGATCCACCTCTTGACAGGCGATTGAAATATGCCTATTATCATAGGAGATTCTTTTCGGTCGTTGTCTATTATTGAATGATATCCGGTGTTTATTGGACCCGTTGGTGATAATTGCGTCTGTGAGCATATCGTTTTTAGGATAGCCATTTTTTATCTTTTTGACGTCGGTTTGAAGAGATTTCCAAGTGGCTATAACTTCATCCCGTACAAGCGTGCCTTTGAAATTTGGGACGGTGTTTGAGTCAGATATTTTATTAGCGAGGGGTCGAGAACTGTCGGGGTTCCGGACAGGCACCTCCCGTAGTCTCGTGGGCAAGCTGTCACACCGACGAAGAGTCATTGTCACTTATATTAGATGAACACATTTTTAAACGTAGATTTGCGACTGTAGGTCATTCACATTTTGGCTCTATCGATTTCCTGAAACAAAGTGAATATAAATTAGAAGTGGTGATATTGGGTAAGCCGTAACGTATTAAAATTATGATAATGAAATTGGCTTTCAGAAAATCTAATAATTATCGACCGAATTAGGTATTAATGTGAGCGACAGTAATAACATTATTCCAATGAACACTAAAGTATGTAACACCAGCACATTCATTAATTCAACATTTGAGTCTCATTTCCCTTCTAAAATTTATTCCGCAGTAGTATTAATATAAAATGAATAATTCATATTTCAATGGTATACTAAATGCTGCTTATGTAAATGTATATTAGGGAAAATGTGATCAATTATGTGTCGGTCCCGTAGATCCTTGGAATTAGGATAGAAAATATTCGCATAAGGTAAGACGGTTTACTGTGTATTACGTTAAGATTGATTTAATAATCATTTTTCGTTGTTACGATCTAATAATTTTGGTCGGCGGCCAAAGAAGATGCCTTATGTTATTTAAATATTTCATATCAGCCATCGTTAGACTTGCTGAGGCTCTCTTGTTGGTACCTCAGCTACGTGTCTTTATTCAATGCTGTACTGTCAACCTATATTTATTTTTATTTGAGAATTTAGTTTTATAGACAAAAATCGAAACGCGCCATACCGCCCTTTACTTTTAAATTTTTTCTTTATTTAAGATATGATAATACCAAATTAATAAATTTTAACATTATATATAGTTAATTTTATAAATTTGAGTAAAGATAGATTTTGACATGAAAACAACATAATATACTGGACGTATTGAATAAATTGTTTAGACACGTGGTATAAATATCGATGATGGACACGGTATATATAGTCTATTATCTATAATCATATTACCCAACTACGTCTTGAAGTTTAACCCCACGAAGTACACACATAACAATATTCAAAGAAATCTCAAACAAAGATGGAAACCTTGTTGACTTACTGATATTTTTAGAAAAGTATTAAAACTAGCACCGGCGATGTGAATAACAGATTGTGAAAACATCAATTTCAAGATGGATAAATGGAAAAGTGGCGAATGAATGAACCTGCAATATTTACACTAAAGTTGGAATTCTCGAAGTTTTCAGACGTCATTCCATTCAGCTGCCCATTCATAGTAAGTAATTACACGCGCAGATTCTTTTGTTACCTCATTACCTCACAGACAATTGAATTTCTAGTCTTTTCTGTTATCTCGAGGATCATGGCTGTACGTTTTTTCTGAATATCTAATCACTCTCGACTACAGCTTAATGTTTATTAATATTGCGTCTGGATATTTAGCTAAGATTCGGAACATAATTAAAATATTATACAATGATTATATGTGTAATCAGATGTTAAATAGAATAATTAAAACTATTTTAGATGTTTATGAGATTAGCCGAAATAATAGAAAGACAAACTGACACAAAATTTTTCATAAGTTGTGTATAAGTAGCGTTTATACTTTCATAATAGCCTATATATTTTTATTCTTGTAAAATATTTTTTTGAGAATATAAAGCTGAAATTTTAGTTAATACTGTATTTAATAATATCAAAAAGCAGTTTGTACTTTTTGGAGTTTCAATAAATAAAAAGATTCAGAGATTGATAAGAGAATTAAATGCTTTTAATTGCATCGGATTGAGGCCTCTTTCATTAATAGCCTCTATTAAACCGCCATTGCATTAATTTTATTGGTGCTAATTTTTAAATATCACACTGTTTTGGGAAAATTGACGCACGCATAAACAATTAAAGAGCTCTTATATCAGATTGAAGTTCTTGTTCCAAAAGCTTTTGAAGCTTTTTGCTTTATTATATATTCACATACAGTGGAATAAAAACATGTTATCTTATAATAGTATATTACACACATATTAAAAAAATTCACAAGTAAAGGTCAAAAGAGCAAAAAGACTAACGGCTTGAATAGAAATTGTCATTAAATTTATACTTCTCTGAAACAATGACAATAAATTCTGTTGCTTTTAGTGTTAAGAATGATCATAGGATAGGAATTTTTGTCTTTTTGGTTGCTATAAGATAAAAATGCAGTGCACAATATTTTTTTAAATATAAAAATTTACAAAAGAGTTCTTATTGCTTTTTAAATGCATAAATAAAACGAAATTTTTGGATTCCTTTTTTGAATATCGATTGACATGCTTACTGTATACAATTAAAATTTATAGAGAGACATGCATGTAGACAAAATTGCGAAAATTTTATACATTAAATGTATCTTCATATAGAGAATAAAGAATAAGTAATCAATCATGTACGTCTAAGATGTTAATGAAATTGCTGCTAATTCGTCTGAGTTGTGGAAGAGCTATTTATAATGACGAGAAAATGGCCTGTTTTCCGCAGTGATTGTCTGTCATTAGTTTTTATATTCAAATAGAAATGATGTCAATGAGAAAATTATGTCTTTCTTTTCCGCAATTTTCTTGAAAGGTTTTTAATAAGGATTCGTTACTTATACAGTAATTTGTTTGGAAATTATTTTGACTTTTGTTTCCATCATATTAAAATGTCGTTAATAAATGTAATATTATACAGTAAAGGAATTTTTACTCAACAAATGGTGTACCTATTACGTTTCTGAAGTTCACTGATTTGTGTATTCCGTTTATTGTGACCGATTCCGATTTCATATAAGGTTCTATAGAAATATAGTCAGAAAATACAGAATAATTTGTTTTCCCAAAAGGGACACAAAACTTTAAAACCTTGTAACAAAAATATAATAATTATAGAAACTACTACAAAACGACAGTTAAATTATTCATAGTGATGCATAGTACAGAAAATAATCTTAAAATTATTTGAAATAAGCTGTGTCAATATTGAAACAACTATAAATCAAAAAGACGCAGAGTACATTAGTCTTGTGGAGACCTTCATTTATTTGATTTAGCGTAATCCTAAAATACTAAAGTACCTATTTACTCATGATTAACACGTCTAAAAGTGCTATTTTGTACTGTAACAGCTACGTTTATTGTCGATATGTATCTACAATTACATATAAGCATATACATAAGATCTAGCAACAAAAATAGTCCTTATTCGTAACTTTCTGTACAACAAAATATGATTCACGATGTATATTATTTAATAATTTACTCTATCCTATGCTGTCATAATTATATGAACTAAAATTTCAGTAGTACAGTAGTAGTCTACAATATGTCAGAACGAATTGATGTCCCTTTCATAAAACCATTAGTATATTTAACAACTGTCAAAGTGGTTCACAGAGTAAAGCTAGGTAAAATCAGTGCATTTATGATTTATGAATCTCTTTGGCAGCATTCCTAAAATTGGATCATGGTATTTCAGGTTAGCTTTCTACTGAAACCTAAATACTGTTCATATTATAGATATATCCTTAAAATAATCCCACATAATTTATTGGCATTCAATAAATCAAAGCTAACGTGATTTGAAATAGATTCTATTAATTCAGCAAATGTAAAACAAAACAGCCTCCTTGCCAGTGTAATAATCGGTCTTAACTCTCACGGCCCTATTATAAAAATTATCAATCTACAATAAAAATATAATAGATTGGACTGTTGTTCACGAATGGGATTTGTAAGTACTAAAATTCTCATTTAAAAGGGATTTAAACTTATTGTAATGAAACTTCATATATCCAAATGGTTATTTTAATAACAGCCTCTTTTTAGAGATCTTTATAAACAAGGAAGTCAGTTAGTTGTAGAGGCCACTGTGACCAAAAACACTCGTGTCCTTACGAATAGAAAATAAATAAAAATATAACTATTTTCGCTTTATTCAATAAAATGCATTTATTTTCTGAATATTAAGAAGAAATGGTTTTTCAATCTCTATCTAGGTATAGAAATAGGATTTCTGTAACATCTTATCAACCCACGTTTATAACCCACGCGGTTTTACTCAACGCAGTTTACATAATATTATTTGAAAGAGGCTTACATTTTCTATTTTGCTAGAATAATAATTAAATATTAGAAGTTTTTATCATTTCTGTAATTTTTATGAAAAAACATAGATTTAAAGCTGACAATATTGTTTTTTTTTATACAATAGGCGGGCAAACGACCATACAATTCGTCTATACTAAGCTATTCTTGCCGACTATTTCTTTATAAATATTATAAAATAAAGTGGATTTGTCTACTATACAATTTTATAACCTACTTAGTTTAAAATAATGTAACTATGTTACCCTTTTCCTTAGCAAGGAGTATAATTAATTATTCTGTTCCTTACAATTATTTATTAGATCATAAATTTAATTTTGTGTGTTATTAAATTAAATATTACTATGTTTTGGAATATTATTCAAACGCTTCTAATATTCAATAGATACGTTTGATACTTCGTAATCAAAAAGTATTTAGTTAAATTAATTGATACCGATAAAAATTTAATATAATAAAGTTTGGATGCTTGTAGATTTTAAGTTTTCAAGAGCAAATGATATTGGAATCTAATATATAAAATTCTCGTGTCGCTGTATTTGTAATTAAAGTACTGCGAAATGGCTGGAGCAATTTTCGTGAAACTTTGTGTGTATTTTGCTTAGGTCTGCGAATTGGACAACATCTATTTTTCGTTCCCCTAATTATTAAGGGTGGTCTACCCCTAAATTAATTTTATTCTAGACATTTTTTTATTTTCATTACTTTTATGATATGGCATTTAAAAATACACAAAGACTTCAAATTTCACCTCTCTACAATCAACCACTTTTTTTTTTAAGCCCAATATATTTATGTGGCAACACGATAGCCCCATCGGGTTAGATGGTATAATATGTAACTCTAATTATCTTTATAAATATAACTTTCACAAAAAACGAAATATTAAAACTCTATAAAGAATTTTAATTAGGTTCTTTATTATTGTACTTTGTTTTATTTTGTACAATATAAAAATGAACATTATAAAATATTTAACGTAAACAATAAAATAATTATCAAAATTAGTAGGTAAATATCGTCATATGAATATACAACAATAATCAAACAATAATAGTTAGCTTCATATAATACTTTTTAATATTATTTGATTATTTCAACTATAAGTTTCAACGACTCCTTAAAATTTTAAATATAAACGTTTTAAGGACAGATTTTTCCGACACATTTCCTTTCTAATTCTGTTTTAGGAAATCTCTAAGCGCGCGTTGTCTGATTTATCACGAATGAGACAGGCGGTCCTAGCCGTCTGTCAAGAGTACCGCTATTTAGGCCGCCCGAACAAGGAATATAACTTGTAAAAGTATAATGGTAGGACCATGTTTTAAATTTTAGCGAAACGCGATGTTATAAGCTTTGAGTTCAGAAACAAGGTAACTAAATTATTTTGTATTATCACCGTTGACCCCCTATAAACTAAGCATTTATAATTTATATCTTTTCCAAAACCTATTCATATTTTTCAAAGTATTTTTCAATTAATTTTAACTTTATACACACAAATAAACCTGTTGCTAGTTTAACATGTTATATAGCGATCGAGATTTTCCTAATATTTTATTTAAAAAACCTCTCTCAAGTCATTAAGAGGATATTAAGGCATACTAGCGAGCATGTTACACATTTGTTCTATTAAGAGTCGCCGCTTATCGTTTCTCGTTTCGCTAATTCACCGCTCGGTTGAGGAAGGTAGCCGAAACGTTATGTCAAAAGTTTATTCCACTTTGTTCACCTCGGAATTAAATAATCTGTGCCAATTCTAGCTGTTCTGAAATTACAATTGGCGTCATACAATCATTTACGTTCTACATGCTTTAATTTTGTAGTAAAAAGTCCATATCTTTAATTCTATTGTAAACAGTTATGTTAGACGGTGCTACTTATTTTTCCACTACGTATTTTTAATAGAATTCAAATGATATGGCGTATTTGTACAGTAAAGTATAGCAATGTGATTTTTTTATCATATTGAAAATCTGACTAATGCATTTCATTAAATTTTCTTCAGTATTACACATATGATCAAAGTGGAAAAAACCAAACATTGTGCTTAGAATTTTAAATATTTTTAATGTTTTTCCTGTATCTACAGCTACATATTAACTGTAATTTTATATAAGTAGAATTTAAGGTTCATTATTTACATAAATTCACTGAACTATATTGACAAATTTAAGGGATACTTTGAAAAATAATATCTATTTCACAATAGACAGTTTATTCAATCGTAATAATAAGTATTATTATTGAAGCGTATTTTTGTCATAATAAATTTAATGGAACAGTAATGACTTAAAATATCTCTATAAATTATATAATCAATCAAACGTTTTTAGCCGAACGCGATGATTTGAATAGGTTTCGAACTTTGCTTTATTTATTTTTCTTGCTTTTAGTGAATTGGGGAAAATGGTCTTATTTAATGGTATCTTAATAAAAATAGTTTCCTACGCAGATGAGTTGTGGAGAGACCATAACATTACAACAATAAATAATAATTTGAAAAAATGTATCCTTTAGTCATATAATACTTTAAAATTATATTTTAATAATACTTACGCGCAGCTTTATTAACTAAAATCCTGTTAAAAAAAATCCTGCTCTTTTATCCAGTTAATAAACTATTTAATTTGTGTAAATCCAGTCGTTCGTTTTGAGACGTTGTTTCGTATTGAATAACTAACACCCAAAAATTCAATATTAGTATTGAGAATCCTTTCCGTTCTACTTATGATTGATTTAAACTCACACTAACAATAATCTCAAAATTTACGTAAAAGTAAGTTGTTCTATTTGGAAATAATACTAAATTAATATATAAAACTTGTAAGATATCGATAAAAAATTCTAAAAAAATATTAAATGCGCTTTGATAATGTTCTTTCTTAATATACTTTTTGTATTATTCAGTAAACAGTAATAAAGCGCTTTGCTGCGATGTTTACGAATCTGACTTCGAAGTCACCACCTTTTTGTTAATCACTATTAAATAACACGTTTTCATGTCATTGAAACCGATAAAGTAACATTACAAACGTAAAAATGAAAAGAACAATTTTAATGCTAATAAAAACAAGGAAACGATCACCAAGTGAAATTTAAACTTTCTAGAAAAATAAAAAGTATCACAGTTAATTAAAAATATGTACATACCGACAACTTCAGATTTCTTAGTGATAATAATTAATTATATTTATACTTTAATTACCGCACATTCCATTGAATTCCAATTAAATTATGACAGGTTTTTTTAACACAAAACACTCACATAATGTTTATGAAAAATCGTTCCGATAACAGTAAGTCATTCGTTATCGGGTTTTTATTTTCAAAGTTAAGATTAAATTTTGAACAAGTTTAGGTAATTTTAAAGGAGTGCACCTAAATCCTTGTTTTTAAACTATTATCCATCAGGTTAAGACTGCATATAAAAATATATTTATTTTAAATATTCATATTTTAATTCGCAAATCGTAATTAGATGGCTACAATACATTTTGTTAGTAACAATAACATTGTAGTTACTTACAATGCTAGCAGGCAGTAAACGGGCCTTCCGGATTTTAAACCCCTTTGTGAGTTTCGAACAATGACCAATAGAACTATCCACTCTCTATCGCTAGTTTTGTTCCTGAAATAGTCATATTGTCACGATTTTGTGCAGTATTACTAGTTCACATAAAGGAATCGCGATTTTCATGCAAGAATTAAACCATGTGAATATCTAATGTCTAATAAGTATTTGAATTTAAGGCCAGTGTTGCAAAAAAATCAAATGTTTTATCCACGCCATATTCTTAAAAATAGAAATTCTATTCTTCGCAAAGTCAGTACGTACGGAACTTTAAACTTTGTAAAATATAAAACTTCAATTCAGTAGTGTATGGTGGCATATAGCAAGATTTTCGCTTTGCATAAACCTCGAACTATATTCCACAAAATAAACCCTATTTGAGAAAGACATCAATCTCGTTTCATTCCATTTAATTTTACGCTTCCAAAGACTGATGCATACCCCGTGTTGAAAGGAAACGCAAACAAAGTATAACAGAATTTAAAGATTCCGTGAGATATGTCAGTTTCAAAAATTCACTAGACAAAGTTACGTTGAGTAAATTAAATCAACAGAGTTTTTCAATCAGACTTGACGTATAGACTTGTAGATCATCGGTCAACATTGCGATGGAGGTGGCATGGCGCGGGCGTCTGATTGTCTTTAAATATTTTCTCGGCTAGGAATGGGGGCGATCGCGAAGGAAAAACAAGCTTAGTTCTCAGCTCTAATGAAGAACTCTTGGAATTAATTAAGTATTTGATAAGCTTTGATCAATATTGAAACATAACTAGAATCAATGATATTAATATAGCTTTTAATATTGGATTTAAATTAAATTCATGATATATTCTGTTTTCACTAAGCGTATTTCGGTGGAGTTTTGACTGATATACTGATAAAACTAATTGCAGAAGTAAGTCGTTTGTCACTGTTAGAAAAACTTGTTGACTTATTGAGGCGAAAATGCAGGTTTATGTTGTAAAAGTCGAGGTATTTTTAAGGATAATTTCGTAAAAAGGTTTGTTATAATATTTTAATTTTTATGAGCTTTCTTTATAACGAATTTATAGTTCAATAAAATTGCTATATCTAAATACAACTTTGTTGCTTTTTCGGTTTATAAGTATATTTTGAAAATACTCTGCCTTAGTATCATGAACCTGATATGATGATTTCAAAGTAAATTAGGTTTGGTTTTTTTGTTTATTACCAACATACTATTTATTTTATCGTAAAAACTTTGAATTCATATTTGAGGTATATTAAGGTATTTTTACAAAATTAATTCCATATTTAAATGAATTTAAGGCCCGAGTAGCCAGTACAGGTCCACTCATAATACTAATGTGTTTCGTAATTGAATAGTTCACTTTGCAAATAAGTAAGATCGTTTAACGCTATATTAAGTTTTATGTACTAAAGGGCTCGTTTCAGAGTTAAATGAAGATTGAAAATGAAGTCGTTTGAAATTTCTAAATTAGTTCTCAGATATAAATTATGAAAGTTATGCAGTTCGCAAAACTTGTTAAAATTACTATTCAGGCGAATTAAATGTCCACCTTTTGTTGTAACCTTTTAATTCTAATAGTCCACTATTTACATATATGTGTATTTAATATATATACAATAAGTCCAATTTAGAAAAATAAATTAAATGCAAACTCGTTTTAATTATAGAATTGACGAAATGCCTTGCAACATGATTTATGATTTTTTGTAAAATCTGATTGCCCCAAAAGTTTAAATAATTATCTATGAATAAAAAATACAGATATAAATAATCCTCACGTCCAGTCCAGACTAATTGAATAAAATGTTGAACAATGATGCCTCGTGCAACTGAAACGTAATTATATTGCCGCCACTCGAATACACTTATGTTACACCCCGCCAGGTGACAGAAAATGAAATTTCTGTATTTTTTTATCTGTTTTTACGATTCTGTAACGATTTTTTACAATTTAAATCTCAAGATGCCATTTTATGATGCAACGCTCAAGATTAAAACCTCTTATAGAAGATGTTTTAATACGTAGCAATTGTCTAAGAACTTGAAGCATCAAAAGTATTAAAACTCTTTATTTGAACGAACACAGTCAACTTGATTAATTGTCCAGATTATAAGCTCAATTGACGTACACCGCAATTTGTTTACGAATTCTGTAGAGCTATCAAGATTCGTATGTGTAAAAAATTCAAATAAGGTGTGACGACATTCTGTGACCGGTGTGTGTTATCGGAAAGTAATCATTTCAGTCACGTCAATGGTATTGCAATGTCGGCCGCGAATAGTGGGCCGTGAGTTCGGAATGCGAGCGAGTTACACCGTTCTTCGTGGGTGTACTGCGAAAGTGCCAATGCCTTGTATACCGATCAGTTTCAAGATCGTGTCAACGGGAGGCTATTCTCTTTTCATACATTTTTTGTGGCAATACCAATAAAACAGGTTTTATTGCAGTTGACAGCATACATTAGTTGGTTCACTTATAATATGCTGAAGGGTTTTAAGGACCGGGTCTCAAGCCGCAAAGTATTATAAAACGTGTTATATGTTTTTCTCTAGAAATTTTTGATATTTCATCAAGTTTCAAGCACAGATTGCTACTTGTGGGAAATCTTATAAAATGGGCTGATATATTCTAAGGAGTATTTTAATTATCATATTGTCTTTTTTTAACCCCCTGACTCATTAGCTCCTAAATGGTCCAGCGTATGTTTTGTTTAAATACTTATATAATTTGTATTATTCTCAGATTTTTTTAAATGGTGGGATCTATTCAAAACTTATGAGTATATATGTGTTATACACAAATATAAAACATAATTTATTAAAACTTAAAATGTAATTAAAATTTCATAAACTTATTACGCAGTGGACACTGAAATATTCAAAATATTTTAATGTAAGAGCTAATTAAATCTCACTACATACAGATATGGAAAAAACATTTTATATATCACTTTAAAGGGCACGGTAAAAACTCGTGTTTACGAATAACACTGGAATTCTTGGCGTAGTTCATATATTATTCTTTTTGCAAAACGAAATAGCATTTAGTTTTTATTAGAAAAGTTTTTACACACTCTTTATATTTATTGTCAAGTGTTTTAGCAACCTCACATGATAATATGTCTGGTTTTATTTTTAGTTTACTCTCAAAAACATTAGGCATATTTATTTCTGTGCAATAGGTTAATTTTTATTTCGCACACATTCCTTAATAACATATAGATACGGCATAGGGCTTCGAAATAAAACCTTTTTAAATGTATAATTCACTAAATATACTGATAATTAATGTAGCCTAATTCTGTATTCATAATTATTATCAAAGAATATCTTTTTATATTATATTTTAATAGGTTAATTTATGATATTGTTCAGGAATTTATACAACACGTTAAAATAGCTTCTGTTTGCATGTTAAAGTGGATGACGGATTCATCCAGTATGGACCATAGTAGTAATTAATAATTTATTTTGATGATTTAGTACTTTTTCTAGAACTAAGCTAACTAAATTGAAATGAAATCTACATCGAACAGCAATTGGCAAGAATTTGTTGAACTACAATTTCCACTTTACACTCTTGGTCCGAAAATATTCTGATACCATTCGAGTGATTAATACCTGTATAACTATGAAAAATAGAGGACACAAGCTGCCATAGCACGCATACAAGATTGTGTACAGTAATTTTATTTCAAGCCACTCCAATTATATGCAGGTAATGGATGCAGGAAATTAACTTAAAACTCTATTACATGGAACAATATTATTAAAATAGATCCAAGACAATATTTGTAACATAAAATATGAATAGCGAGTTTTTTTAATCTAGCTATTCCTAATTAAAAGGTCTTGTTAAAACTGAAGGAAATATAATTGAGCAACAAGCACTGTCATTGGAATTATGGGTCCATTGTAACCACTGGAAAAGTTTTGTCTGTGTTTTTTTAACTTGAAATTCCTTCTAATCTATAATAACATCAATAATGATCATTAAAATCTTATTCGCTTTCTCAAGAAAAACTTCTTAAGCCTAATGAGTGTTTTAAGATAAGAATACTTAAAACCGGTTCGAAGAGACATAAAAATAAGACCGATGATATTTTCTTTATAAAATTGACTGTTACTTTATTTATTTAATTTGATTTACGTGGTCCCGGAAGCTTATCCCAAAAATAATATTTCAAATTAACGTAGATACTTTGGTCATCAATTTTTGTAATAGATTTTTTTAACTTTTACTGTCTTCTCCATAAATATATCTTAAAACAGGCTTTTAGGCTTCACAATTTAAAACACTCATGAAGCTCAAGAATATTTTTATGAATAAAGAAGTAAAGCTTGAAATATAACTACGAGTATGTAAATTTTCATGAAGGTCCTAAGGAGCGGGCTAAGACTTCAGATTGGTTTTGTCAAAATGGAGTCAGAAAACTCGAAAGTTTGTTTTTATTTCAAGTGCGATAAAGTTGAGGCTGCTTAAAATGTTACACATAGTTTTACAGTACGCACCTTGAGTTTTTTGTTTTTCTGAAAAATATAACATATACTTCTTGAAGCCGTGATTGTACTAATATACTTAGACGAAATATGTATTTTACTTGGTATTAACTTAAAAAAATATTGTGATTAACTAACAATACTCTGCGGTTTCACACGCGCTCATGTTTATGTATACATAATGATTATAATACAACAAAAGTAGCCTAAGTTATTCCTTACATGCCATTAGATATCTGCCTGCAAACGTGCCATCAAAGTCAGCCATATAGGATATTAACCCGAATATTATTAAATACACAGGTATACGGCCATTTTTTTTAAAAGCGGTGTTTATTTGTTATAATACCACATTATATATAGAAATAGTCCCTCATTTTGATATTACGTAGAAACCCTCTAATTTCATTAAAAAGGTATAGATGAAAGTTGAGTTGCAAACGAAATATTTTTTCATTTCAATAAATGGACGAATTTTCACTTCTGACAAGAACTAATAATAACATTCCAGTAGTCAATCAGTAGTTATCGCATTATTTTTAATCTACATTTTTATAAAGTCGAATATCTTACATTGGTCATGCGCGCGAAAATCTTAAGTGCTTTGTTTACTTCTCAGATAGCCGCGTTAAGTCTAAGATAATCAAGACTTTCATTTTTGTTTTGTAATCTTTATATTTTCTTTTAGTTTATCATATTGTTCTTACTCAGTCTTGTTTTTACGGCCCACTTGATTATGTATGTATGCAAAATGAAGGGAACTTTGGCATAATAATAATATTGCAAGTAATAAACGTTTTAAAAAATCTCAATTTTATTGCGAAATCTTTTTCTTAATTCTGTATCTCATCTGAATGTTATCATGATTCGTAGAGAGATGAGAGAATATTTAACATATTGTATGTATGAGATTTAACTTTTGCGAACGTTTTTAAATATGACATTGATGAGTACTTCACAGCTCCATACATATACTATGCCGATACAAGAATTTATTTAATTAAATTATTTTTTCATATTTTTTGCGGTGTATTTAGTAATTGAAGATTTGTAATTCTCACTAGAGCAGACAAGTATATGTCCATTAAATTAGTTGTCTCAGCTCTAAGCGAAAGCTAGTTAGTTTAAATTTCTGATTTATGTCTGCATTATTCATGTAGCCGATATTCCAGTAGAGGACTTTGAAGGAACGCTGGTTAAGTTATTACGTATTATAAAAATCAATTTGGACTACTCATAAATAAAATTTAACTAATAAAAAAATAGTTTATGTTTTGTAATAAAGGAGAGAGATCAAAGTTATGTATTTTTCTAAAGATTTTTTAAAAGAGTCATTAAAACAATACCCGTAATTGATGTACAAAGTTTTATCAAGACAAAAAAGACTATAAGGAAAGAAAAGTTCAGGCGCTTAAACGATAATGATCGCTTAACAAATAAATTGTAAAAATTTTAACTAATACATTTAAAAAAATAACAAATATTAATATAGAAATTTCGAACGTTACAAATTTTATTATTACATAATTAATTTAAATCAGTTCCGAAGTTAATACATTTATAAATGAATAACGAATATCGTTTATTACTTACCGTATAATAAAGTTACGTGAGATATTCGCGAAATTGCAACTCAAACGCGATATAGGGGCACGTTCGTAGCATGCCGTTGGCGGGCGAATACTGACAAGTATCCGATAAATCCACTGATAGCACCCGTAGGGTTCCTATACGCGTGATAACGGAAAGCTCAGCGAATAAAATATGCATGTAAAGGGGCATGTTGGTTGTGTTAATATTACAATAACAGTAATTTTTTAATTTATCAACGTTTTCCGTATATAACATTATTTTTAAACACGGAGCATATGAAGCGAGTTTTTAGAAGTTTGCCGTCTCTGTACATGCTCAATAAATGAGCTTATTTTGATGCATTTTTTTGTTTCAAAGTCGACGTGATCGCGATGACTGCGTAATTTATGAGCCTACTAGCGGTGCGCCGCGGTTTCACCCGTTTATCATACTTTATAAATTATGTATTATGACGTATGAGCTATATTTCTATAAAGTTTCATTGATATCCGTTCAGTAACTTCGCGTGAAAGTATAACAATCATCCTTACTCACAAATATTAGTAAGGATAAGGATAATTTATGATAATCTCTACAGGCGTATGTTAATTTGTGTTTTTTTATGTTTTCGGAGATTCTTCAAAATTATAACAAAATTGTAAGAAGACGTACTTCTTTACAAAAATTCTGACAGATATCTACACAAATAGGATTACAGATTTTAATGAAGGTTTTTATTTGTATAGAATTACAAATCTTTAAACTGAGCTTATGAGAGATTTTTGAAGAGAAATTAGCAGCGGATTTGTTTTTTTCGATTACCAAAT
>JAOSYY010000015.1:8974285-9038689 GCA_025727935.1 Hebomoia glaucippe
CTCAATAGAAAGTTTATTACGCAACTTATTCTTTATAATATTATAGATTTTTCAACTTGCACTCTTAGTAATATTAAGAAGCCTACTACTAGATGTCACTAAGCCGCTATATCAAAAATAAATGTGATTGGTTAGATTTAGTTAGTCACAGGCCTATAACATCTCATCTTTATTTGTTTGATTTTTTTAACAAAAAAAGTGAATATTCAAAGATGAAAAAAAAAACGCTAAAAATATAATACCCCTAAAAAAACCCCATTCGACTTTTTAATCCCT
Organism: Hebomoia glaucippe; assembly: GCA_025727935.1. Taxonomy (NCBI): domain Eukaryota; kingdom Metazoa; phylum Arthropoda; class Insecta; order Lepidoptera; family Pieridae; genus Hebomoia; species Hebomoia glaucippe. The sequence continues at coordinate 8,974,562 of JAOSYY010000015.1, forward strand.
AAATTTAGGGGGAAAACTTCTAAGTTGGTAACGCTGGTTACATTACTGAACTCTACCAAACCAGATAACCAGAAACGTTAAATGGAATAGTGTAGTTCTTCAAAATTGACACTAGAGTGCGTTTTCATCATTCTTAATATTTATATAGCCTATAAACATACAGAAAAGAACACTGTACTGTTATATCGAATGTTAGTATTTTGTATATTGCTTGATACCAATGCTCAGAAATAAAAAATGATAAATTTTTGCCAGAAAGAAGTATTTTTCGTTTTTTTGCTCTGGGAACACTCGGTAAACGCTTACAAAGTTCCTAACACGACTTTTTTGATTGTAGACTAAAACAGTATATGTACTTTCGATTCTGGCAGTGTCATTAATGGAAAACACAAATTTCAACACTGCATTACGCAGCGTCTTTTTTTGTGTAAACGAAAATCACACTTTAATATTGGGGATCCGCTAGACGTTATCGAATGCACATTTGAGAGATAAGCAAAGCACGAATGTACTCATTGGATGATAAAATTAAACGCACTATGCAGCCAAAAAAAATTTAATAAATTGTACAAAATTGAGTACAGCTAATATTTATTTATATTTGTAAAATTGTAATGGCTACTACAAATAGATTTTTATAATTTTTACCATGATGTTAAAAATATAAATTATATCTTAATATTACAGACACATTTTACAAATATAATCCCATATACATGGATACATAAAATACTCGTGTTCTAAAGAAGCTAGGTGTCACTAGTATTATAAAGACTATAGTTTACGACTAGAAATGTTAAATAACTTTAATTCTTATTCTATGCGCTCTCGTAGTAACAAAAAATATCTATATTTCAGAACATAAAAACTATAAAGAAAATTTTGAATGTTGATCTCGTAACTTGTTTCTTACTGTATTACAAATTAACATCATTCTTGATGAGGAGTAGGTTAAATGTATATTACGTTTTACGCTACTCTTAAGCGGTTTAATTTCTTTAAGTTACTTATGCGCATTATTTAGTAAATATCCAGTTCACAATAACCATAGACAATAAGCACAAAAAAAAATAGTTTCGGTAAGTTTTTAGACAAGTCTATCAACATTCGAATCGGTGATCGACCACTCATAATCGATATCAGTTGAATCGGCGACGGAAAATACCGCGCCATTCTCGGTTCAGATGGCTGATTTCTCGGAATTGTTCGCATCACTCACTCGTCGAGAGTGTGGAGCCCGCCTCAGCGTTCTTGGTTGGAGGTTCAATGGCGGCAAATTGGGTCTTTCAATCCTGGTAGGAGATGAGACGAGCGGTCTATTTCCCCGACGAAGAGTTTCCATGCCATTTCTGAAATATTCTTCGGTGCGATCTGTGTAGCTCTCTATCAGTGGGGCCGGGTCTTCATATTCGACGTTGTAATGCCGGGTGATCGCTAGGTCTTCTGGGGGACCGAGTTTATAGAGTGGTGGTTCGACGCACTCGTAATGGTGGTCTTCAGTCTCATCGTGGGGGTAGGTGTCAGCCACGAAATGTCGTGTACCTCTTGGCGTAAGAGCAGCCCATAAAACTCGAGAATCTAGCGCAGCACTCCCGTACAAAGCGTTTGAACCACTCGTTTTACCTGTTCCACTCTTACAGCCACCTCGAGCTCTGTGGAGAACAACATATCAAAGTTAACTAAAATTTTTAACTACTTATTTTACTATGTTTGAAAAGTTTTATTTTACAGATGTACTTTGATTCAGAACGCAAGCAGGTAAGGCTTTGTTTTTGTCAGTATTTCGCTTACTCTTAAACTACAATAGTACCATATTATTTGCTATGTGCAACCCGAAGTTTAAATGTTATGTTTTATTATGAGTGGTGATTACTAAGAAAACTTACTCTCTACATTTCAGCAAGAATAAAGCCAAAAGTGCTGCAATACATAGCACTGCGATGCAGCAAGTTATCAGCACCAAGAACCACGTATCATCTGTTGCGGCTGGCTCTGAAATTGCGATATTATTTAAATTTAAAAGTTAATAGTTGAATATAGAATTGTGTATAACCCATTTTATACGTGTTTTAGACGAAGTAAAAATTGTGATATCCTATATATAACCAATTTAAATAATTAAAAAAGAAGTACCGTTACCGTGTCGTGGCAACTCGTGGTACTCGACTCCAGGAAACAAAGAGTTCTCTTCATTGTTGTGTTGCGGAGGACACTTGGAAGCTCTGCAAGGTGGGGTCAGGTTGGCCATGTTCGCGAGGAAAACCGGTAAAGGAGGAGGAGGCATATGCACTATGGAATCCGGCGGGGGACCCAGGGACAGACATTCTGCCCCACACGACATCCTATAGATCAATTAGAGAATTATGTATTATTAAAAGCGTATTGAACATCGACCTTTGAATGAAGTGGTTTCTGTGTTATTGGAAAATTTCACTGTATACGAAAACATAGAAATTGAGCTTGTAATTTTATTCTCAATAAGCCTCTTTACAGATATTATTACTCAAGAAGACGAGAATTTCTGTTGTAAATTTTGCATTTAAATATGTCTCTACCTGAAGTGGTCCCGAAGAAATAAAGTAAACTGATCATTTTTAATTTAACACAAACAGAACTATCAGGGTAACATAAATACTTAAATTTAAATAGAATTAAAGGTAATTAACATAACAAGAACACTTCTTTAAAATACATAAGCCTAAAAGTATACATCAAAATAATTTGAAACATTTTATAATAGACCTGAGCAGAAAAAACCTCTGAATAATATTAAATAGATAATCCAAGTTATGAAACTCACATTTATTGAATTAAATGTAATTTTTTCCACAAAGCACCAATACTATGTCACTCAACTTACTTTAACACTTTGGTCCAGGGATGAAAAGCGCATGCGTAGCCTTATACTCGGACAACACAAAACATATAGAATAATCTGAAATTTATTAAATTTTATTTTCCATTGCGGAACTTTTACTACAAGGGTAAAATACATACTTTGTAAAAGCAGCAATGGATTTCATATATATGCGAAACGAATTTTATTTAATATAGTAGCTTGTGTTACAGTATGGGGTTAATTATTGATCCGCGCAAGCGCGGGAAATGATTTGCGTCCCTTAAAATAGGGGTGAGTCTGAAGCAGGCGGAGCTAATTCACAATTTGCTTTCTCCTTCCTATTCTAATATAGAGTAATATATTATAGGAGAAATGAAATCAAGTTTCAAAGTAACTATAATGAATGTAAAGATTCCATTTAGAACAGATTATTCGTATAGAATCTTGATTTAGATTTTGTAAAATATCTTTAGTAAGACAAAATATTTAATTATACATAAACATGCTTCAAATATTATATTTATTTAAACATTTCGTAGAATAGAGTTATTTCTTATCTTTAAAATAGTAATTAATAAACAAAATGTAATTGTACTGCTAATGATAATAAAATATGAGACTGATCTTCATTTGTTGTCAAGATTTTGGTAGGTAATGTCGTGACGTAACTTCCAGAAAAGTCCGTTAATTTTTGAATACCCTGTAGAGAGTGTTTAAGGATATCAAACCATTTCGCTACTTATTTTTTATTTTAAATCTTAAAAATAGATGCACTCTTAAATTCTTACGAGTTATCATGAGCCGATGTAGGTACTGACCCAGCATTTTGTGAATATTTGCCTATTAAAACCAATTGAAACAGTTTTAGTTTTATAGGCGAAACGCTTCTTAACAAAAGAAAACATTTAATATAAATAAATAAACCTTGTAAACAATTCCTAGTTTAAAGAAAGAACAAAGTTATCTGTTTTAAATCTTTTTTGTTAATTAAAAGAATGATTAAGATAATATATTGAGTATATATCTACTCATACTATGCACCTACATGTAAATGTATAACTTAGTATTACCACTTGCTTATAGCAATTTTAGCTTCATTTTCAGAGATTTTAAGGTGAGAAGAGTAATAAATATTATAGAAGCTTGTCAAGCATTTAAATACCGGTGCAAAACAAACATGACATCTAAGGTAATGACGTCAAAAAGATGGCTGACCCATTGATAAAGCGTCATGCAAGACGGCGCAATCCGCGCACGCTCAGTTACGAGTTATAGAACCATTGATAGATTGTTTTAAAATATATTTAGGGTTTAAGATGCGATTTCGAACATGGAAATGTCGGAAGACTTTTTCTGATTTATGGCAATGTAAACGAATTGTTTCCGTAAACATCAGGTACAGAAATATAACCGAGTTTCGTCATGATCGGGTCATCCATATTTACTTACGTACTATGATATTGTCTAGATCTACTTATTTATTAATGGAAACAAAATATACGAGACCATACATTGAGAAAAATACAAATTATTACATACATGGATCCTATTTATAAAAATCATTAAAAAAAACTGTAATAACAAGAGGATTAAAAAATAAAACCTACATTTTGAAAGAGCAACAACAAATAACCCTTGGGACAATAATCTTAATATTTTATATGAAAATATTTAAGATCAAAAGCTTTGACCTAGTTTTGTAGTAAGTTACGAAAAAGTGATATTTGAGAATCTTCTTCGCCTTTTAGATGATTTGCCTTGTAAACAAGGCGTTAAGAAGTATAAACTACACTACCTCTCTTCCGTCGTCATTCCTCACTATAAACAAAGTTTATTCTTTCTTGTCGTAGAAAAGTTAAAACTTCGTTAAGAAGTCGGGATTTCGTCGGATGTCGTGTCGTGAAACTTAAGCTTTGAAGGCGCTTTTCAGGTTATGTACGGCGATAATATAGGCTACTAATATCAGGCAACGTTAGACTTCAGTAAATCCCAGTTCGGTGGTGTACTCGCTCGGTGTGACCGACGTTCATACAGCGTATTTCTGTCTACTTTCGACCTTTTAAAATACCTAGATAGACATAGATTTTTCGCGGTATTATTTTATTTTCACAAAACTCAGCGGCAACTTTAAAAGGTAAGTTTTGAAAACTAAACTAAGTTGCATAGTACTTAACTTTGCTTTCTTTACATATGAAATATTTTATTTATTTGGATACAGTAATATACTTTATTAATGAATTACAAAAATTCATGATAACGATTGTTAATTCAGTATTGACTGTTTTCGTAGATAGTAAATAAGAGCATCTACAGGTGGTTACAGACTACAGTTTGCGTCACTAATTTCAGTCGATGGAGACGTTGCTTAGATTTTACTACTATAAACTTTAAAATAATTAAAATGAAAGATCCTCGTTTTGCTGAATTGATTTCATTTGTTTTAATTGTTATATTAATATAATAAGCATAGACGTATACTTAAATATTTTTCAAAATATAAGTTTACAGGTATCTGTTTTTTTATACAATAAAATTATATACTGGAGTTTATAAGGAACGTTAAGGTTCCATACATATATATTACGGAACAGTATTCGTTTTCAGAATTTCATCTAATTGTATATGCCTTATAAAAAATATATCTCATAACAGCAGTTTTAAATGTGTAGTAAGTACCTATAAGTAGGTACTTACTACACATTTAAAACTGCTGGATGTCGTGGATTTCGCTAATGCGTCAAAGAAAACGAAATGTAGATTGATACACTATACTAGTCGTTCATTTTATTTTAAAATTTCTAATTTTTATAAACAGGTAGTAGGAATTTCTAAAAATTATATTTAAGCTCCGAATGCTCGACATACCGATTAAAAAATTTAATAATTTAAGTAACTCCCGACGCATAAAAATACAATGTCCACGGCACATCTATACGGATAAAAAAAAATTGACTGTCTGTAATATTAAAACAACCACTTTTTACTAAATGCATATATATAGTATACAGAAGTTTGATATACAAAAATAACATTTTTTTACAATTTTGTCTCTTTTTCTGTTTTTTACGGCTAATCTCTGATACGGCTGAGCCGATTTTGACGGGACTTACACTGGTAGATAGTTAATGAATTAAAGTGTACTTAATTTATTTTTATTTTACAATTTTTAACAATTACTATATAAAATCGAACGAAGTCACGCGCATAGCTTGCCATGGAATAGAATCAATGATGGCTAAGGTACCATCAAATGACCATGATGTTCGTTTGTCAATAATTTCATAAATATCCCCTTCACAATTGTTAAGGTTATTTTTATATACAATATCCGCCTTAATAAAATGTGGGTTTTTCTCGCAGCGTAACCGAAATGACAGTTTGTAATATCGTGTAGGGCGTTGTATTATGTGATATGTCGCTAGTGATGAGTAAATCATTTACATATGTATGTCATCTTTTGCCAGGTTTTCTCGTTTCATAAACTTTTATGTGTTAAAAGCTCTACATTCACTATTATCAGTTTGTATTATAATAACTTCGACTTTCTATGAGAACTGTCATGTGCAGACGATAGAATTATATCGAATATTTATTTATATAAATCGTATTCGAATGTTGCATAACATTGAATATATAGTCTAATATAAAGTTGAAGTTTGTTTCCTAGGTTGATCGGGCTACTTTCAAGAACTATTGATTTAGTTTTAATAATTCTTTCAGTATTGGTTAGCCCATTTATCGAGGACGGTTATAATCAATACAGTATCACGTTACGATTTCTAGAAGCGAAGTATAAATGAGGAATGTTGCAAAAATGGGAAAAAATATTCCCTTTAATTGTTTCCGTTGCGTGCGCTGCGTAAACGGTAAAATTTTTGGAATAATCATGTAAGACGGAATTAAGATCTAAAAATTGTTCATGGCAACATACACCTATTTTAAAGGCTCACTATGAGCTTTTTATGATTATGGAATTTGTATGTGATTTTATGCGACCCAAATGAAGTTCCGCAGTTCAGCTAATATATATAAATACGTAAGTTCACAAAAAACGTTGAAAAATGCACCGCTTCAGTTTTAATAAAATCTCTGAATAAGATGTAATATTAAAAAAAAGATTGAAAACAAAAATATCTTGAAGATAATTAACTTAACAAAACGTCAGAGCCTTGTTTGTGTACTCAAAGAAAAATAACGTCAGGGTGTTATTGAAAAGTTTTTAAAAGTTTCTCTTCACCTCGTAGGCTTATGATGAATATATAACGAGTGCTATTAGCACTTAGACTATACATTTTGCCACCACATTTTTACATAAATAAAACTCATGAATCTTTATACATATTATATACTGTTTTGTAAATAAAGATTATATTTGTCATATTCAAGATTTTCTTAAATATGTTTTTTTTTTTAGAAAAGTCACCTTATAATTAAAATACACTCTAATCGGATTGAACATGTTATTATTAGAAAGCTTTGCATTATCTTTAAACTTTAAAGATTTATAACAAATTTTTAGAGTCTCAAATTGTATAAAAAATAACCTATGAAACTTTTGTATCCAAATGTGTAAAAATAGCCTTAATATCCAATTAAAGAATGTTATTTTTTAATTCTTTAGGTCTATTTAGAAAAAGGAACTATTTATAAATAAACTACATTTATTGGTATATAAATAAACTCGACTGCATTGTTTTATTATAAAAGATTACGTACATTAAGCTCGTATCTGAAAATGTTGAAAAATATAATATTTGCGGAACGTGCCAGCTGTTGACAGAGCTGAAGACTGGAGGTCATGGTCTCTAGTATCGTCGCGACAAACTGTGAATGATTTATGTCGACGCTCTGCAACATCTGAGGTATCACCCATTATCAAATAATATCATACCAATGTTATATTTTATTTAATACCAGGGGCGCCCCATGGCTTTACTCTATTTCCAAAGAGGGTCCCGTCAAAATAGATTTAGTCATAAAAGAGTATAGCTAGAAACAAATTGACAGACAAATATATTTAAAAATTGTATTCAGCATCGTTTACTGTCATATGCTTTTAGTAAAAAACTATAATTTGGATACAATTTTTAATAAAAGGGACAAACGGTCACCTCTATTTTATTTAGATATTTGTATAGGTGTTCTATTTTAAATATAAAATTTATCAGCAATAAAACCCTACTGATAATTGTAGACAAAGTTATCTATAGATTCACATTTTGAAATAATTACACTGAATTTTTTGCATATGTTTTATGACAGCCATTTACAGAATAATATGTCTTGTTCAATGGCGTACTTAATTAATAATACGATATTGATTTATTTATTTTATATTTCTACCATTCGGAAATTAACAGTCTGAAAAAGAAACGTTCATTAATGAACTTCACAACCTTTTGCTGACTATCGCTAAAATATTAGCAACGCTTCACGAACTTATCGCTTTGAGGTCCATTTCACTAATGGGTCCTTTTCAAATCTAAAAATAAATAAACTATACGTTACTTCAAATGTATTTTATTTAATCTCGTAGTCGTAGAATAAATATCGTTAGATACTACCCAAAACCTAATAATGTATACATCTATACAAAGTATAATTAAAATTGAAATGTTTATAATATATAAATGACAATTTTTCTAAATGCATATGAATTGTCAAGTATATACGATTGTTATAAAAGAAAGTTTATTTATAAAAATTCTTGTTGATCTGTCTATCTGACTGTTTGCTCCGGCTAATCCTAATTTTTATTGGCATATCCCTAATGTTAAGCATGTTACGTCGGCTTCTTTTAATTCATCATTGTCACCGTCACCTAGTATAAATAAAATCCACGTAAAATACACGCGGGAAATTGTATACTTTGCCATTAATTGAAGACGATATTGAGAATTTCTGTCGTCTCCAATATTTATGTTATCAGCTCGTAATACGTGTAGAAAATTATTAGGATCATAAATGTCTTTTACTAACATACTTTGATAATTCAGCAATATCCCCAATTAAAACTTCGGTCTTATTTGAAACTTTGCGCTTTGAAGCGATAGTTTGCAATGTAAAGCATTTAACTTTATTGTAATTGATTTACGTACTAGTTACCTGTGCGTTTATGTTTCACAAAGTAACTTTAAGAAAGAAATATAGGTTGATTAATATTGATTATATTAAATACTAGCTTCTGCCAGGGGTCTATAGCCTTCCTCAATAAATGTACAATCCAACACTGAAAGAGTTGTTCAATTCGGACCAGCGGTCCCTGAGATTAGCGCGTTCAAACAAACAAACAAACAACCAAACTCTTCAGCTTTATAATATTAGTATAGATACCATATGGTAGTTGGAGGTAATTTAGAGAATAAAATATTGTTATTTTGCACTTAAGCCTTAAATTGTAAGGATATAGGCAAATGTATGATCGAAGTTGCTTTTTTTATCGAATAGGAAATACGCTACCGGGAATTGTGGCTTTGCGATGCGCTGAGAGCGTGGGACTCAGCCTATTACCATACCTACTTAAATCTACTGCCCCATACCCCGTACTTAAAAATTGCTTTATTTAAGTAAGGAACAATTTAACATTTTAATACTATAATCCTCGTCTTATTTCCTACCTCACTTGTATGTGACACAAACAGAATTAAATTAAAATTAGATTAGATTATATTCCGTTGAGATATATTTGTAATGTGATTACTTACAATGTACTAAATAATTATGTATGAATATATAATCGATTACGTTTATTTCGGTGTCAAGGGTTACTCATGGCCATGCCTTTGAGACAAGTTACACAGGAATGTAACTGTTTGCGAATATTCTATAACCATAAAATTCATATTGAACTGAAAATTAGAAGTGGATATCGTTAATCCTCACCCTTAAATCACAATCACTGTTTTATTTTCTACAATAATAATACAAAAAATGTAAAATAATTTCGTCAGTGTCACTCAATCTTGAGTTCGGCACGAAAGTATATAAAAGGAATGTTTTCCTTATGAAACCACTTACCAAAGGAAAAACAGAAATAGAATGAAGAAACTTAAAAATTTTCTCATCTCGGCACGAACAAGACTGAAGTGCTCTTGGAAGAAAAATTATCAACTTAAGTTTTCAACTTCAAAGGTGAAGTATTAAAATAATAGTACGATTTTTGCATTTTTACCTAAAAAAAAGTACAGAGCTGTGAATTATTCAGATGTTTTAATCGTTTAAATATAAATTGAAGCTATAAGAAAGTATTAAATCAGCATTACTAAAAACTAATTTGGTGCGGCAGGGCCAGGATGAGTTTCTATTTTAATCGAAGGACAACTTGCAAGGACGAACTCTTAATACTAGGGCTTATGTATTAATAACATATTATAAGTAAGGTTTGACTTTAGATTAGATAGTTATATTACATATATATTTATTTATGACTTTTAGAAGTCTACGAAATAACTCATAAATATGTTAAATAATGTCATGAAGAAAAGTTCAATATAAGTATATTACCCATAATATGTACATTCTTGAATTAAAACTTTCGACCCATTTTAAGACAATTGAGAACACATAGTGTGTTTGTGTGTTAAATTGGGTATATTTATTTTCAATATAATATAGAAAATATAAATAAAACAAATAACAATTTTTTACGAAGGAAATCAACTTATTATTTCACTATCAGTCATCTTTAATGCCCAAAGTAGAAAAAAATTGATGCTATTAAGTCAAAGCCTGTTTGTATAATATATATTTATACTATGCATAACATATTTTAGAATGCAAGATGCAGCAGATCGTATAATCGCGTTAGTTAATTCTGCTTCGTAATAAAATTGTATACGGCTTTGCAATTTTCTGCGCTCAAATTGATAGTGAAGAGGATATGGCGAGCCGGTAATCCGAGCAAACTTAATCTCAGTTAAACTAGTACGTTATCCGGATATGTGCAGTGTGCACTTGTGATATTGCTACATAGTAGATAATTAATTCATCGATTTTGTTTAACTTTGAGATGGAATTCGCATATAGAAACCAGTCCTTTACACTTTGTTGATAATACGTCACTTTTGTGCTTAAGCGTTCCAAAATCCAATTCAACGACAATTTTTTTTTATGCAGGAATATGAATGTGTGAATGATGGGCTCTATTGGTACATTATATAAACTATTTTTTAAATTAAATATGCTCATCAATAACTATTCTATTATTTGTACCTACTGTTGTGTTGAATATAAATTTGGGGCTTATTTGTTCAATGTACAATTTTTTTCGTATAGTGATCAAATTTTTTTTGTGTTTCATCTACATTTAGTGGACCAATAATTATTACTTCTATTCTTGAAATGTTAAGGTGACTGGTAATTTTGACAAATAAGTACTGAGGCTATGAATTCAGCATTATCTATTTACATTCTGCATACTTAAGAAAGTAAATATATAACTTAATATATAGTTTATTTAGAGCAGTAATAAGTATAAAATTTGTCCTTTATTGATGTACTTTTGAACTTATTGTTAAGTGCCTAATGGACGCCTAATTGCCGTGAATGATTTGTTTAACTGACACGCGATCGCTTCGTTTAAAAGCAATATAGGAAAAACATTTAAGAAGTCGGGGACAAAAGTAAAAACTAGATTGCGTATATTTATTGATTAAAAAGAGATTTATCAATTTTTTTGTTGAAGTTCATTTGATGACAGGTGTCCCTCAATTATATGGCATGTTTAGCCTGGAATAATGTAATATTGACCTATTCACTTTTATGTCGAACATTCGAACAATCTTAGGCTGAAGTCAAAACTAATATGCAATTCATGACCTTTACAAACTGTGGTACATGACCCGGACAAAATTTAAGTATAAATTTAATTTAGACTATTAAAATATTCCTCTGACGCGTCAATACTTGCAATGTTTATTTTTATATTATATAATATAATTAGGAAATAGGAAATATATAATAATTAGGAAATATACTTTGAACATGTGTTAGACCGTGCTGTTATCGATTCTATGACACAATTATCCCAAGGTGTTCTTTCCGCTGGACCAAAAAGCCCGTTGCGAACATTGTATAATGGCTAAGTAATAAAATGTATCTACTGAATTATTTTTATTTAGACAGTTAAATGTTACATAAGGTTGTTTGCAAAGTAAAAAGAGACCGCTCATCGAGAATGAAAATGCCTATGAAAGCTACAGAAAATAAATTCTTCAAAAAACGGGACGGTTCTTAAACTTTATTTAGAACTAACATGAACACGATATCATTCAAATTTTAAAACAAGTTTTTTTCTCCCAACTCCAAAACTTGTCTGCGTTACATAAAAAGCCCTTATCAAGCCATCCAATTATTCAAAATCAATTTGTGAGAGTTCTCTTACAGTTGCAGTTATATGTATATGTGCTAATACATATGTATTACGTCAAAGTATGGTTGTACGTATATGCCGAGTTGAGAGCGTGCGATCCAATTCAATTAAAACACTCGATATTCATCGATGATCTAAAGGGTTTCTATATACATATATTCTCTTAAATATGCGAGGTAATGGAACCCCACCCGTGTAATGTGTACCTGAGCTTGATTGACTATCGAATAAATTGAATTTTCAATAGCATCATCGTTGTTTTTGTTTTCCGTTTTAATTACAGTCTATATTTATACGTATACTAGTGGTGCCATTCGGTTTTGCAAAGTTCTCCAGCATTGCAAATTATAACAAGGTTCATGCAGTTTTATAATTCAATCTCTCAAAAGATGTAGCCAGTAATTATACGCAATTCTGTAGTCTGTACAGATAGTCATCAACATTGAATAAGCGATTTAGGTGGGAAAACGTAACAAACAAACACACTTTCAAATTTATAATAATACTTCAAAATACACATAATGGAACATAGAGCATCATCCTTTTTTTGAAGTAGTTTAAATATTAGCAGGGCCTACGGTTTCTCCCGTGTTGATTTTATACACTAGTGTACATAATGATATTGGAATAAAGTAGTCTAAGTTACACCTAATGTATTATTAGATATCGTCCTGTGACAATCCTGATAAATCGTTCCAGCCTTTTCAAAGATTACCACAGAACCAACAGGAACCAACAGACACACTGACGAAAATTTAATATATTGTATTTCTATTTTAAGAACTCTATTTACTTTCATATTAATTGATAAATCTCTTTTTCATATTAACAAGCACTTCCATTATACATACGAGTAATACGAGTATACAGATCAACATCTATGCAATTTATATGATTAATTTATATACAGTTAAAAAGTGTATGTGCAATTACGTGTAATAATACAGAGTTTCATTATCTGTAGCAATGCTTGCGGATTGTTGTGATTAGCTGTGATTTTTTTCTAGTTAATCTCCAGCCCATCAATCATGAGACTAGTGATGCCGGGCTGCGTAAATCATGTGCGCAGTGTGCCATCTTTGCGAGTTCTCGTTCTGATTACCGCGATGGCATTGTATTTGTCCATGGGTAAGATTAGAAATTGTTTTATAGGTTTTCATTTTAGATAACCTATTGTATAGCAACAAATCCAAACTTTATATTAAATAAAACAATATAAATATATATGTCACAGAAATAAATAACAAAAGCTTTTAATTTTATTAATATTTTACAGTCTTTTGGAAATGTAAGATAGGCGAAGGTGCTCATTTATCAGCAGATGAGCCGTATGCTGTATTACCTTTAGTATAATGAAAAAAATATTACGGCGCTTTTTTTCGTTCGAATTTTAATTCTCCTGTTATTTATAGGGGCAACAGTATTCCAAGCATTAGAAGGTCCTGCGGAAGAAGCCAGAGAAGACCGCATATTAAATGCTAAAAACAACTTTCTGCTGGACCATCCTTGTATTTCAGGTAATTTTGTATATTATAACAATAAGAGGTATATGACATATTCATTATAACGGAATTTAGAAATAATAAAATTAAAAACCACTTACAAAAAATCACTTAACATCTTCTGATCGTGAGTCCATAAAATATTTTCCTGATATAGATCATGAATACGAGAATTTTGTATATATATTAGTATGTTTGGTAATTGCATATAATTTAAATATGTTTTATATAGGATATATCTATTATATTATGAGGGATACAGTAACGGGATAGCAATTTGTAAGTATAGTAACTATCAATAAATCATTCAAATATTAAATGCCGACTATCGTAACATCAATAAAGATATAGTACACTTCCTAATTGTACGATAAAACTATATAAGTGTATGAAAATTGTTGATCCACTGTGTTTATATAAGTTAATGTTGTGTATATTGACAACGAAAACAACGCGTGCTAATTGTTTTATTTCTGATTACGTTAATTATACACAAAAACGAATTCTAGAAAGTACGATTAACACTAAATTGGCTTTATTTTGATTAAACCGAAACCGGTTATTCTTAAGAACCTTAAAATAGAAAATAAAAAGCAAGTCAGGTTTTATAAGAATACAGGTAGTTAACAATTGAAAAACAAAAACATACTTAACTCCGGGCTCTGTTATCATATCGTCTCCTTAACAAATTTTATAACGATTATCCTACTTGCATATTTATCTACAAACTACAAAGTTTGCTATTGATTCTTCTATTCCTAATTATAGTATCCATTTACTGATTATATAACTTTTTATAGAGCTACATATTGCATAGCTTTCTAAATACATGTCAAACAAATAAAAACATCTTAAAAGAAACAAAAATATTGTGGTATGATGCCTGTCCAGGATTAATTTCGAAACTACTAAACCGAATGTAGTGTTAAAATGAATATATATGAAACTAGGCATTTGTAAGTAGTTAATAATTGGATAATAATAAAATTTATTCTAAAGTCCTAATTATCAATACGACCGCATATTGAATTACTTCTAAGTGTCTAATAACTATAAAAACTAGAAATTTCTCAATTTAATTAATTTAAAATAAATTATACATGCGAGAATCTTCAGCAATAATCACCTAATTAATAAAATTATTTATATACTTCTACTAAAATATTGATAGTAAAAAGCGGGTATTACGTTCTAAAGCTAATCGTTTAAATATATTAATAAACTTGAAGTCCAGTTTACACTGCACTACAGATGCGCATACGCACCCATGCTTGTAGTTACTGACAAGAAAATTGAATCAGTCGTTTAACGAACGCGGTGTAAACTAGACGTACAATATTTTCGTGTACAACTTTTTTCATAGTTCTCCCAGTTATTTTAAAATGTATCAAGATGACATCTAAAGTGATTCGTATAACTTATAAAGCTTGTTCGTTGTTTTTCGAATCTAATCATCCTAAAAGATTCTTCAAGTACAGTTGACCGTAGTTGCAGCCGTTACGAAGTTTTCTCTAGTAACGGACATTAGAAAAAGTATACGTTGACGTGTCTTTAACCATTTTAAAGTATTTTTTTTATTTTAATTTTATCTATTATACGATTTACTTAGACATTTGGATTGACTTTGAACGGACAATTTGTGATTCGACTCAATTGTAGTTGCAATTTTGAAGCGATAACAATAAAATGGAGAAGTATAAAAGAATACAGTCCTATGGCAGCATGAGCTCCAATAGAAGCGAAGACGACATGACAGTACATAGCCAAGTATACCCCTATCATAAGAAAATGATCGTAAAAAGAGAAATTTTGTATGAAGAAGAGCATCCTCCGTTTCAACCATTATTTGCTACGTCGAAAATTTTCGGGAAAGCAAGATTCGCGTGTCTGTTAATGATTTATATCGTTTTCTACGTGACGTATCTATTGTCCGGAGCTCTTGTATTCTCAGCCTTGGAGACGCCGTTAGAGAATCAGATAAGATTGGAAGTAATCCGTGCTAAACAAGACTTTATGACCAAGAATCCGACAGTTCTGGGTAAGATTAGCTATTTTAATCATATATTTTTTACGCTATTCATATTATAAAGATAGTAATTCTGAAGAAATTTAATTTAATTTAGTCTCTAAATATTGTGTTATAAATAAACTATTAGTTATACGTGCCATCTACACAAATAAACGGTGATATATCTATAATTTCAAAATAATAGCCCTTTAGGACGTGCGTATATATTAGGATACTCGTAACAAATAATTAGTAAATAAGTTTTGTCTTTTCGTTCTATCTAATCTCCAAAATAGTTCGACCGATTTCGTTAAGACTTTGTACCTATATTTTTGTAGCCTATGGTAATTTAGGCAAATTTTATCATGATCGTTATTATTATAAGTATCATCTATACCTACTAATATGATAAAGCAGAAGAGTTTGTTTGTTTGAACGCGCTATCTCAGGAACCGCTAGTCCGATTTGAAATTCTTTCAGTGTTGGACAGTACATTAATCGAAGACGGCTATAGGCTATATTATATTTTCAAAAACATTGGGGTTCCTTACTAAAAGTTGAGTAATGTAACTCAAGACGCAAAAAGCGAAATGAACACGTGCGAAGCCGCTGGCAGAAGCATGTGTACAAATAATGCAGGTTAAACAACGGGCACTGCTGTTATTATCTAAAAAACATGTTAGATACCTATTGATTTAAAAATCAATACCTTTTTCTATAGAATACTAAGGTATTCTTTACGATCATTATTTATGTCAGTAACCGTTAATTTGTGTAATTATTATGTAAAGTGGATAATAATTATAAGAACGTAAATAGAAACATATAAATGTCGAACAATTTAAGGCTAAAAGTGATAATAATTACTTATTATTAATTTTACAATAATTCATGTCAAAATAAAAAGATTTTTATAACATCTTTTAAATTTAACTTAATTAGAATCAGTCAAATAAGTATTACAATTTATTAATATTTTGTTATTTGTCATATATATCTTGCTTTCATTAACCTATTTAGAAAAAACAGTTATTTTATTACAATTAAAATAGGCAGTTCGAGTTTGTTTATTTCTGTAGGTATACTTCTTGAACACATATTTATTCTAAACAAAATATGTCATAATTACAAATTCACCAAATGCTAAGAATGAGAAGGTTTTGACCGCACGATAAGCAAATAATTTGATTGTTAATATGTTAGTGCAATGACTGGTTTTAGATGAAATAATAATGAGGTTGTAATTACTTATAATAAATGGTTAATGAAATCAATATTTAAGTTCAAACATAATATTTTAAACTAATTTGAAGTATATTGAGAACTTCAAATGTATATAATGTACAATACACTTATATTATCTATAAATAAACTTCAGGTAAATATTAATTTAGTAAGCGTTCGATAACGCCTACATTTATTTATAGAGGATCTACAAACTTTTAAACTGATATTTATTGCGATTTATATGACAAGTTATTCGAGTATAACGTTGGTTATCACAATATGCGATCTAATAAAAACAATTTTATAGTCATGGAGATTTAAAAAGATATAGATAACTACCTAATTTGCAATATTTAAACCAAAAAACATTTGAAAAGTTTTTATCGGTATATAAATATTATAAACATCATTTATATCATAAATTAGTATTTTATATATAAAAAAGCAGTTCCATGTGGTTTCACCCGTGTTAATCTGTATATATAAATTATTTTTAGTGTTGAAACCTTACAAAATAAAAAAATTGCCTTTAATCAACCGATAGGATTTATTGAGATTTACGATTTTATGCCATACCCTAATTATTTACCTGAATTAAAAGTATAAAGTTTACGCTACACGTTAAAACATCTCCTACGGTGTGGTAAAATCGCTCCAGCCGTTTTAAATATATTTTCGTAACAAACAGATAGACAAATCAAAAGTTTATATATAAAAAGATCATTATTGCTTTTTTAAATGTATAAAAAAGCTGTTCTATTGATATTACAAACAAACACCTAAACTTCTTTATTACTATAGCTAGGGAATATTAATTAATGCTGACAATGTTCTTGATTAGTATCTATATCCAACATGATGTCTGCTTACATAAATATTATTAACTTTAATTGTAGTTTATCTTAATAAATATTTATTAATGATATTCATAACACGTTAAGGAAATTTCATTTGAGTACTGATTATACTAAATTTTTCCACTGGATATTTGCATCGACCTTGTCAAAAGAATTTTTTGTAACAAAATTACAATAGAACCTTGTAGATAGCTTAAAACCGGTTATGTATATTTAGATCGACGAAATGGTGAAGCTTTTAATATTCTAAGTCAACGTAAATACATAAACATTAGGTATTTTTTTTACATAAATTACTTTCCAAAATTAATTCCTTAGTGTTCCCTATCATATGGTATAATAATATAGTCTTTTTTTCCAAAAAATATATTATTGACTTTTCAAACAGACAATTACGTAGTTTTAATCTTCTTTAAAATCAGTTTCAGGACTTCTTTGCGTAGGTACTTCTCGCTAATCTTCATAGTTTTGGATTAGGCCATGCGCGAACACTTTAAATATTCATCTTTGTATAATTAAATATTCGATGTCAGTTTTGGATTATTTCTAATTTTTGTTATATTATAAATAGTTTCTTAAGTTTTATTTATATATAGATTGCAACATTTATAGGTAATCGCACTTTTTAAAAGGAAAAGTTTTAGTTAACTTCACAGTAATAACGAAGTATTAGGATTCCGATAAATAAGTTGAAGAATGAAATAACTTTCAGAAATAAAAATTGAGTTTCGAAGTCAGGTGTGTCGAAATCAGAGACCCTTGTCAAAATGTTATTATTCGATAGAGTGCTCTTCAATGGAAAGAAATAGAAGATTTCTTTTGAAATTGTTTTCTTTCGATTTGATATTTCAAATACGTAAGAGTATACGCTGATTACGTATTTGATAGATCATATAGAATGAAAACTCATTTTATTTTCAGCCAGTTCATAAGAATTATTATTTTTTTTAAATAAACAGCATAATTTTTTGTCTGATGTGGCACATCTTAAGGAAATTATTATAAATATCACATTATTAAAGTTAATTACCGTGCCTTTTTTCAAAATACCGATATGATAATATGTATTATTTTATTCAAGAAACAGTATTTTAGTGATAGCAAGAAATATGTTCTAAATATATTTTTCAAAGAATGAAATATGTACTGTTGTCTTTATGAGTGCCCAGTAGAAAGCATGGATGATAATTAGTAACATTGCATCGAGACTCTGTGCCGCTGTATACAAAATTGCATGCAGCTTGACCTCTCACAATCTCGACACAATATAAGTTATTGTAGTCAGTTAAAGTGGACCGCTGACCTCTTGCATTATACAACATAGTTTTTATACATATATAGAACCTTATTTGTCATAATATTAAAGACAATGAATTAGACATTTAAATAGTTTGTATTGCATTTAGGCTTTATATCACATTCAAATATGTACTCGTAAGTTCCTACGTGGTACAAATTAAAGATTTTAATAAAGATTTACAGTTTTGGATTTCTGAGATTTTCACTGTTTCAAAAAAAATATTAAAGTTATATTATTTCGTAGTCAAATAATCCTATGTTTATCTATAAGTATACCTAGAAGTGCAGAGTTAAATTAAATATTATATTTATTATAACAATTTTCACAAATCACAGGATATCATTTCATAACGCCGTGTCACTATTACTTCCAAAGATGCTTAATAAATATCATAATATAATTAATTTTATCAATTTGTAATCTTTCACTGCGTCAGATTGTGTCGTAAGTTTTAACTGTGGGGTCTTGTTGAGGTCGTAAACACTGTCCATATTATATAAATTAACTAAATAAACTATAAATTTTAAAGGTTTATATTCAATGAGTATTATGCGATGCCATCTTGATACTTTAATACAAATACGTATTAAATTTTTGTCTGTACGATCAGGTTAATAAAAACAAGCTTTACGGTTTTACACTTTCCAAAAAGGTTGACCTACATTTTTAAACGAGAAAAGGTTTTAGTTTATAGGCTCTGACGTAAACAGTGTTCGTTCTGTAAAAAGTTTTTAAATCGCATGATAAAAAAATGAACTTTAAAAGATTAGTAATAATCATGGGTTCCGTGTACGTATATCAGTCCAACAGGTAATTTTTTCAGAGACGGATTATTAAAAAATTTATACAAAGATTAAATTTACCTAAAATTCCTGTATAAGGTGTGACGTTGACGGTTACCTCAATACTAGATTATACATATTTAATGAATTATATATAATATTAATCATTATTTAATGAGTTGTAGTTAGTTAAATTAATATAACATTTTATTTCAAATATTGATTGAAGTTTGATGTTATGCATAGAGTATAAGCTAAGATCAGGTATAAATAACTATTTAAAACCAGCTTAAACATTGACTTTCCGTGCGAATAAAATAATGTGAATGAATAATTGAATGATAAATTATAGCTGTTAGGAATTTTAATCGTACTTGGCATAATCGCCTATGTGTAACACGCATTGGTCTCCATAAAACCACGCCCTTATGTATCTGTTTAAATATTTTGTATTCTTATTAAATCATATGGAGACAATGCGATTGAAAGAAATATAAATAAACACTGTTAAAGTTTATTAAGGGTATGCATATTAAAAGCTGTTTAAAAATTATATGAGCTAAAATACGTAATTAAAAAGGCAAAAGAAACTAATTACCATTATTATTTACGATTAAATTTTAACTACTGGACGGAAACTAGTAGGTATTTGTTGGTTAGGTTGTGTTATATTATGCAATACCTTTTAAGAAGAACCTGTTTGGCACGTTGTGGGGATCGGTACACCTTTACGTTGAATTTGCCTACGACCACGGGTAAAATTAATTTATGTAGTGGATTTACCACACGTCTGCAAAATAGAGGGAATTACAAATTTCATGTCAGTATGCTATTAACGGTTTAATATACGATCCAAATACCTATAATCCGAAATTAAAGCATATTTTAATGGACGAAAATGATTTTGATAAGCTTAGTAGCCCCCAATCGAGTAAAGGTTATCAGTGAACTGATTACATTCCTTTGTAATATTCCCGCATGAACTCTGACGTGGTTATCGACGTAATCAATTGCAATTACATTATTTATGACAATTTTACTCTATATACAAACATTTCCATTGCAAATTTACATTGAAAGAAGTCTAATGGAAAGAGTCTTGCGGTAGTCACCGCATTTTCTTTTTTTCATTAAAAATATTTTCAATGTCTATAAAACGTTATGACAAGCGTCAAAAATAATCCTTTCTAATCTAAATAGAAATAAAAAATCATACATTAGTCAGGTGAAATATGTTAGCAGTAGTATCTAGTAGAGATTGTGTGACAAAAAGATTTAATAGCTACCATTCCATTGCCCCTCAAGGGATCTACCTGTCTCGCCACAAAAAGGTCTCTAAACTTTTATAACTGACTTTCCATTTCAGTGAAGTTAACTAAATTATTTTATGTTTTACATCGCAGTACTTTTAAATTAATGTAATTGTAGATCTTAGATTATCTACACATAATTAAAGAAAATCTATTAGCAATTTTTTATGCCTGACCCAAAAGGGGAGTTTTATAAGATTGCTGTATCTACCTGTGGCAACGTTGCTTCTAAATTAATGAGTCGATTTTGATGTGGTTTTTATTTTTTGGAAGCCGAGCTGATAGAGTTGGTTGTTAAGAGTTTACTCTTTTAAAAATTGATATCGCTGAATGTTTAAAGCTTCAAAGTAAAAAATTGATACCAACGCATCATTAATGAAAATCACAAAACCTTCTGACGTTGATTAAATTTAGAAAATTGTTGCTAAGCTGTTTATGTTGATAAATTACCTAAAAGCAAAATATGAAATTAAATTTAGTAAAGTGATTATATGAAAAAAAATATGTAAATAAACTTAAAAATTCGATTCTGTTTACTGGAAGTGTTTTGATTACTAGTAAAACCACGAATATTTATGAAAGAAAAGCAGAGCCAAATAAAATGGATCGATCATCAGATGAATATATTTCAAGAATCACTATGAGATGACAAATGAAAGTGAAAAAGGAAGAAAAATACACATTGCGTCGACCTCGTTTAAATGAGATCACAGTCGAGAGGAAGACGGCACAGATTAAATTTACTTTAAGCAAATATCATTTAAATATATTTTAATGATTATTAGGGGTGCTACAAAAATCTTTTACAATTTATTTATAAACTATGAATGGAAATCCATCAGCTCTTACATACTCAAAAAGCAATATATGAGAAGTTCATTTCGTGTTAATTTATCAGACCTTGTTTGATAGTTTCGTTTGCTTTAGGCGTATCGTAAAATAGTTATCATTATTGATAACGTTATGAAATAGTCATTATCAAATGGTCTCCATACTACCAGTTATTTACTAATATACCCACTTAAATAAATAACATTCATCGCAACGTCGAAAGTTAAACAGGATATAAATCTTTCTTTTCAACCGCATCATGTCTCTACCGTCTAATTTATGTGGTAATTATTTTCTTTTATACATCGATAAAAGAATTTGAGATAAACTAAAATATGTAACGGTTGTGTATTGAAAATGCATTAGGGACGATTGAATAACACAAATAATATTGTTATATATTGATGTACCTACACTCAGTAGTGAGAAAAGCACATAGAATACTAATGTCTATACCGAACGTAATAGATAAATTTCCTGATTAAACATGCGAGGATGGGGGATGTAACCTAGATATTCAATCGAAAACCAGTTTCCATCTAGGCGAAGATGTTATTATTTAGAATCAAATTATTTCCCGGAATCATACAGATGGGTAGATCGATCATCGATTTTTACCCTAGTATCTACCATTAAGTGTTTTTATTTAATTATTAAGTCTATGTAACTTTGAACAAAATTCTAAAAAATCTATCTTCAATAATAATTTTACGCAGCAAGCTGGCATGTTTAATAACAAAGGTATTTCTTATTAAAGTATTTTTTGTTTAAAAGAATCCTTCATAGCTGCCTACTCGTTGAATTTTTAATTAGTCCAAAGCCTCGAACCCGACAACAGGCTCGCTTCAATTAAAGGTGCACAACTTGCCAAACATAAGCCGCTTATATGCCTAAATATCTTATGAGTAGAACAGCGTTCTTGTTACAAATACCCTCATTCTATAACTTTATTATATTGTAATATACTTCTACTAAAATATGTTGTAGATAAAGTGTAAAATAAGATCCATGTAAGATTTCAATCTCAATTACTCTTTTGACATATGTATAAGATATCCATTCCAACTTTTTAGTCTGCTTTCATTATCTTTTCTAAGAAATAAACAATGTGAAAAAATGTTTTCATTAAATTTGAACCAACGTCTAATAATCACATCAAAATGGATCTTTTGGTATATCGATGTAAGAAAGTATAAACGTAGTAACCATACATTAAAAAAATATTCACCAGAACAGATAAACTTTCGACTGTAATAAATGTAATTTCCATATTTATCGACCTAGAGTTGCTTTAGATGCTTTACTTTAATCTTTTGCGGGATATGATTACTCACGGTCATCCTCCGGCTCATAAGAACAATTTTAAAAATAAAGTGCCACAATGTATTAATTACTACATTTTTGTTTTCCAAAGACGATATAAAGGGACAGCATAACAATGTATTATGATGAGATTGACCTGATGACATATCCAGTCTTACATTAAAAAACTTATATATTGTAAATAAAATATTAATTTTTTTTTTGCGAAATGTTAAAAGCCTTAAGATAAATAAGTATCTAATAATATGTAGGTAGAAATAGGTAGCTACCAATAAATACATTCTAATCATATGCCGGTTCTTGAAAATGCAATTACTCCGAACGATATTGCGTTGCATCAAAATCCATTTACAGCGAGCGAAAGCGCTATGAATAATGCAACCACATACTTCATATGTGTGGAGATCTTCAATACTTTTTCATGAATTTCTCGAACTAGACCAGGGGAAATTAAAATGTTAAACAGCAGAGGGAACTAACGCTTTAATTGTTTTACGGCAAACCGAGACAGTTTAAGACACATAACTTCTTTAGTTTATATATTATTTACCATAGACAAAATAAGACGACGGATATTAAAACCTTCATAAAGTTTATTGGTACAATCTACAAAAAGAGGTGTTATAAGTTTGATTTTAGTTTTGAATTAGTCTCCTCTAGCCAGTCGCAACAAATCCATTTATTTACAGTTAGTAACCCTGTAATGAGGCTAAAGACCCCGCTGGCACTTCACTGACAGCAGTCACGATATATTTATGTAGTTTTGATATAGTATTATGATAAATATATGGAAGGCAGGCACCACTCCACAATCAACATATCAACTAAGTAATTCGCGTAGAATTGGTGTTATGGTATCCATAAGAAACAAATTTTGTAAATACCCGAAATATAAAACAAATACTCTGACAGGACATGATTAAATAATTAAAGATGTTATATGGCAGAATAGACCAGCAATAGAAACTGATTCTTGTCTGTTAATAACTACATATTTATTACTTTTTCAGGAGATAAATCCCTTTGCGTATAATTGGACATTACTATGTTATTTAATATACTTATTTGTAATAAGTATATTAACTTGTCGTTAGGATCTAACAGCTGTTTATTTGTAGTCCTGTAACTTATTCTTTTTACCAAAACTTCAATAATAGGTACGATTTTTGGTAACGCAAGATAATTGTTAATATACTATTTATAAATGTTAATATAATTATTTATGTAGAATATATTAAATAGTAACGTTGCAAACAATATTTATGAAAAAAAAATATTTTAATGGTTATAGTTTTTAATGTATCTATTTTTAACAGATGCTGATTTAGAGACTTTGCTGGATATTGTGATTGGTGCCAGCAACCAAGGTGTAGCGGCATCTCGGAATGTAACCCAAGGACCTAACTGGACCTTCGGACAATCTCTATTCTTCGCCTCCACCGTCGTTACCACCATCGGTAAGCTTTTCACTTTATATTTCATAACTTTAAGATTATTTTCAGAGGCAATTTTATCATATCCAAAAAGCTAAATATTCTAACATCACATTTGTAACCCGTTGCTACATACAGGTACGAGAGTGCTCTTTATTTAAACCTGAATATTTCAGTGGCGCTATTTTCTGAATATCAACATTAATAATTCAAATGAAAAGCGGGGCAAGTCTTTTGAAATAATTGAAATTGACGGCAGCTCTGCCAGAGGGTCAGACTAATTTATAACGAAAATATATTTTGGTCCTTAAAGTTAAGTTAGTTGTCGAATATTTATAGATATAGAAGTATTACGTCATTGTATGGATGTGAAATTCGGGCTGTCATGTCGCACTTTTAGAAATAAAAGATGGAACTCAGAAACAACAATTTGCAGAAATATGTGTTTAAACTTATACACATTATCTATATGTGTTTGATTGTTTATGAACAATATTAATGGGCCTGTCAATTACTTTAATTACATTTATTATTAGATTGAATTAGTGTTTTTTAAAATAATTTAAACATATTTCTATGTGTTCATATATTGATGCTCCTGTTATTCAGGAAAGGAGGATGAAT
This sequence comes from Hebomoia glaucippe, assembly GCA_025727935.1. Taxonomy (NCBI): domain Eukaryota; kingdom Metazoa; phylum Arthropoda; class Insecta; order Lepidoptera; family Pieridae; genus Hebomoia; species Hebomoia glaucippe. The sequence continues at coordinate 8,999,968 of JAOSYY010000015.1, forward strand.
GGATATGTCACTCCAACTGAATCCTACGGCGCGGTTAATAAACAGCGTTTTGTTAGATAATCGCTAAACACTCGAATTTTGTTTTCATCCTTTTTATGAATAAACGTGTGACGTACTAACCAATTAATAGTTTTATGGACAGATAAAATGCTTTAGTACCTATTTATTTTAGGCTATGGACACGTAACACCTCTATCAAAACCCGGGAAGCTTTTCTGTATAGCGTACGCTCTTCTTGGGATCCCGCTAACGTTGGTGCTCCTGTCAGCTTTGGTAGAACGTCTATTGTTACCGGCGACTGCAATGCTTAGAGCTCTCAATAGCTCACTGGGACATCTGTACCGGCCCTTCACGATACGTTTGGTGCATCTGAGTATTATAGGTATGCATTCACCTAGGACATACGTTTTCAATTTTAATGTACTACCGCGTCCTCCTTTATGTCAAAGTTTTATGCTTTAGCTCTGGAAACGTAAACCCTAGAGTGTGACCTCCGATAGGAACCTACGACGCAAAAAGTTTTCAACAGTTCAACAATAAATACAATGTGGTTGACGTACTATAATGTAATTTCAGTCGTTCTATATACAATTTCTTATAGAATCCTAAATTGTACTGAGTATTCAATACCATTCACTGTTTCAGTGTTGATGCTGGTAGTATTTTTCCTGGTTATACCAGCTGCAGCGTTCTCAGCTCTGGAGCCTGATTGGGACTATTTGGATTCGTTTTACTATTGCTTTATCTCCATTACCACCATCGGCCTAGGAGACTACATTCCCGGCGATTCCCCGGACCAAGCTTACCGGCCTCTCTACAAAGTTGCTACTACTTGTAAGTTACTAAGCTACATTATATTCTTACCAATCTAAATTATAGCGTTGTGTTAGTTTATTAGTAACAAAACAAGCGAATTACAATCTAATTTTTAAGGGTTTTGGGAAAAGATAACTTTTATAAATATGATGGAAAATATTAGATTATCTTTTTGTTCCCGTTAATGTCTTAACAGATGACACATTATTAGAGCAAATGACTTGGCTAGTTTTCATCGTGACTGCAATCATGTACACATAAAACGTAGAAGAAAACGCGTGGCACTACTAGTAATTATCTAATATATAAAGTTCTCGTGTCATAATGTTCGATACCCATACTCCTACGAAACTGCTCGACGGATTCTTATGAAATTTCATATGCATGTTCAGTAGGCTTGAGAATCGGCTAGTATATATTTTTCACCCCCCTAAATGTTAAGGGTGGTCCACCCCTTAAATTTTTGTTTTATTGTTTTTTAGATCAAACTTTTAGTTTTTATTATTTATACTACAACATATAAAAATACATACAACCCCAAATTTTATATATTTATGTGGCAAAACGACGTTAGCTGGGTGAGCTAGTTATATATAAAAGGATATAATGGCGATACCATTTCAGGCTACTTGCTATTGGGACTGACATTCCTTATGTTGACGCTGACTGTCTTCTACGATATACCACAACTGAATCTCAGCAGCGTGTTTTCATCTATGAAACTCGACGATGACCCTGAGAAGATGCGACTTAGCGGATCTGGTGGTATGTGCCCAGGATATGGATTGGGAGGTCTCATGATGAGGGATGATTACAACCATCACGATCAACGCCGCTCCGTAGTTCAGATTAGGCCGCATTTGGATGACAGCCCCAGTCCTGAGGACACAACACCAGTTCATGCTAGGGACATGAGAGTCCCGTAAATCTATAGACTATCATTTTCATGAAAGTAAACGCATTCCTTTTTTATATGTTCATCACTGTACTTGCCAATATTATATAAAGTGCCAACTTTAAGAATATTTTGGCGATAACATTCGTAAATTATTTTCTTTATCCGTTACTTTTTTTCACCTCTAAATGGCCTATAGATAATTTATTAATTCCAAACATATAAATATTAATTATCAACATTATTTCCTTTAATGTTATCTAGATTGTAGGACAGCATTTTTATTTTTGTAACGGTTTAAAATAATATAGATATATATTTATGCTAAATATATTTAAATTTATGAATTATAATTTGGTATACTTTATTTCTATAATATATTTATATCTATTATGAGGATATGTTAACTTTATATAAATGATTCGATCGTAAATGGTAGATCTCGTGAATCTTTGTGTGAATTATATTAGAGACAAGTATTTAATAGTCGTTTAATATAACTATCTGAAATCACTATACACATATTTAGCGAACATATTATTCCTATGTAAATAAAATAATGAGTGTCTAATCGGAAAATACTATAACTATTTACACAAGTGAATTTTGCAATTAAATGTATTTGAAATGTACGTAGGTGTATGTAAATAAAATATATATTCGCATGGTATTATTGATTAAATTTCTATCAAAAATTGATGTAAACAATCAAATGGGAAATTTTTAACACATAAATCTAAATGAGTTTAACGACCGTCCCTTCATCATCGGCCAGGAAAACACCGTAATTACCCTTAAGACTGACGTGGTTAACGTTTCGATTTTCTATCTTTAAACATTTCAAAATTATACGGCCCTAATTTTCTTTTCTGTTATTATAAAACATAACAAAAAATTGCATATCAACAATTTTTGAACAGAATTTACAAAAAATTTTCGATGAAAAATATTAGATCGACTATTGTCTATCAAAAAAGTACTATATCTACTACTATACGGTTATCACAGGTTTTTAGTCTTTACTAAAAATTTAGAAAGAATTCCAAGGAAATAAATGTGTTACTTAATGCTTCATTCATTGCAATATGATTAAACATTACAGATTAATAACAGGCTCTTTAAGTCTAAAATGTTCAAGCATAATTACTTAAATATTTTTTTAACTGGCAACTAAAGATTATCATATTATTTTAATTAAAATATAAAAATAACTATATTCATGACTGTAGAATTTAAACTGTTGCTGTGATATGATTTTGTTTGTACGAACTTGATTATTTGTAGACCGCAATAATGACAATATAAATAAACTTTATGGATTTTTTAAATTTGAAAACTAAAAATTACATTTTATTTTCTTAGAAGTATAATCTAAATGAAAAGGTCATCCCAATTCTCTTGGCTCAAATGAATAAATTTTAGATTAGAATGATACCTGGTCACTAATTCTCTAACTAAAATGGTAAATACAAAATGCAGCAAGCGCGAACAATATTATAAATATTGCTTTATGTTTCTATATATTAAGTGTTATGTCACAAAATATATTAGCTGTAGATTGTAGTCAATAGAAATGTTAAATCACAGAATGCCTTCGTAGTTTACCCGCTATAGTAACAGAGCTGTATCTAAAATAAAGAGTTATATAGAAATAAATTATGAATTTTATTTGTTCCCCCATCTATATTTATCAAATCATTTGTAATAACGTTCTCGTTCACCACAAAATAAAAAAGAGGGTCCACAATTTATAAACTGTACTTGATAAATGTTAATTTTTCTAAATTAAGTTATTCGATAAAGTAATCAAGGTATTTCAAGTTTTACTACGAATGATATAGGCAAATTTACAGAAAGTTACTCTACCATAAACAATAATGAAAATGAAACCACTCATTTCTTAAATTATTTATATTTATTTATTTCTGAATGCATATAAATTTGCGGACTTTCTGTTACAATAGTAATCTTTGACTGATATCTTTAATTTTGTATAAAACGCTAAAATTATGTTATACATCTATTGTTCCAGAGGACCAGTCATTCGCTCTAAATTAAAAACAGAAAATACACACGCAATAATTTATATACTAAAATTTTATTCCACCTTAAAACTTATTTAATATACCATCTACACCTAGATACCTAGGTTTCACACACACGCTCACACTGAGCCCGTTGCAACAATAACGTCACATCAAAAACAATAAAAACCATTAATGGTATTAGTACATATTATGTAACAATATTGTGCCAGTTATAATTTAAACCTAATGCTCCTGTGAATAAAGACGATAACGCAACAATCATCTTTAATCACGAATAAAGCGCTTAGGTATCACAAGAAATGTATTATCCGAAGGCAACTTTACGTCCAACTACCTAAAGTTTCGGAGGCAGTGTTCACTTTTGGCATCGCCTCATTTTAAATTAGTTTGGTCCAGATTGATTTACTCGTCCGTATTTTAATTTGCACAAACTCTTCGTTAGTTATATCAAACGTTAAGTTATATCCGAACAAAAAATATCAATAATACAACGTCACCGATATTTTGTACTAATATACATTTTTTGTGTCACAATAAAATTGAATACTTACTCTAAAATGTTAAGAATTTAAAGTAACCCTATAATAACTTAATTATCTATTGCTTAACGTTTCGAGTTAAAAATACCTCAAAATATAACGCATCGCCAAATAACAGAGTGGCCCAATTCACTTAATTACAAATGAATCTTTCAAATCCAGTAAATAGTGTCACTCTTTCAATCGGCGTTATTAAAATATGATATCATCTCGTTAATTCTTTAATTTTATTTACAACATTCTTTATTTCGTGAGTTTTATACTTAACAGTTTACAAATTATTATTTTTAATTAAAATATAAAAAGAAATAATCTAAAAATTGTGATATTCCCTATTGCTTCTTAAGAAAGAGCAATTTTACCAATGTAATGATCAAATCTTGAAACAAACACAGCCTGGAAGTCAACAGATATAATTAATTAACCTGTGCGTAAGGTCTAGACGATTATGTAAATTGACATGTATATAATATTATGTACTCATATTGCTTTATGAAGCTCCGTTTGATTCTATACTGCAATAAAACTATTCATATTGTTTATTATGTAGTAAATAATAAAAGAGTTTCAAATGTACTTTGATAACAAAGTGAAACGGGAAATCTATAATATTAAAAATATCCTGAAATCATTTGATAGTTATAAATTATTCACAATGGTGAAATTATGATTATATCAATTCAAGTAAATATATAGATTAATAGATAAATCTGTTAAAACCGTTTTATGTTATACTGATTCGTTGTTTAAACATTATGTGTAAAAATAAAATTTGCTATATATTATGCCATTAAAAAAATCAATTTAATACCAATGCAAATTATGAAACCAAATTATTAAATACGTATTAAAACGAAAATTCATTTAATTATAGGGGATAAATGTCAATAACAAACACACAAAACTGTGATATTCCCAAGAAAATAATTCTACTTTATGCTAACTCATTATAAATATTTTCATATGAAAACGCACTCGCGATTTTGTCAAATGGAGAGAATAAACTGAAAATTACTGTTATATTTGAAGAATTTTAAGTGAACATAAGGCTTCATTCAGATATGTGTATTGCAGTCTCTCAAACAAAGGGGTAAGGTAACGCAAAGCCACTTATTTTTATTCGAAGTCAACATAAGCGTTTTATCATCATTTTATCACATTACAATGTAAGAATCATAACTTTGTAAGTTTAATATATTAATACAGTAAGTCCACTTAAATTCATCTTAATTACCAAACTAATTAACAATAGGCACATTACAATTCACTTACGTTTTGGCAAAAATGATCTGAAATTGTACACTATTCTACGTTTTCGTTTAAAATTATTGATCATTTATCATTCGAAATGAGAATATTAAAATTAAGATAAATTTGAAATTGGTCAAAAATCTATTTCTTTTTTCATACGTCGCAAAATCCGAACGTATTGAATCTATATAATAACAACTACGAAAAATAGCTCATTTGTTACGAACGATATTTTATTGCGGTTAAGAATTAGCTTTTAATAGTCAAATAATAAGGGTGACTCATTTATTTTGTGTGAACGACTTTATGATATGAAAATAAAACAAAAACATCCTAGAGGCCTAACACATTTCGCACCCTTTTTGCCAAGTTGTAATAATCTCTCGATTTGACAAAGCCGTTAGCTTACATATAATATGTATGTATGTGTGTATTATTTCTTGGAGGGTGGTTTCCGCGGTGTGCGAGTGGTTTTACCCGTCGATGTGGAAGGGGTGGGAACGATTGGTGAGCTTTTTGTTTCTGAAATGTTTACAAAATTATACAAGGTGTTCAATGTCAAATGTAAATTAAGTCTTAATAAACTTTTAACTATCAAACTTCCAGAATGTAACAGCAAAAGCATTAAAATGCAATTATTAATTTTCAACAATACTGACATAGGTATGAAATGAACACCTTATATGACTATTTTAGCTTAGAACTTCTTACACTACATAGATGTTTTAAGCTAAAATTTCGCGATCTATGATTTGCAATACAATCCCACTCACACAAAGTTATATACCCTGACAATGTTTTATTTCAATTTTTTAAATATCAAAGCACTGTAATTAAACATTATTTATAAAAAAAGTATCATTACCAGAGTATATTTTCATACAAAAACTGAAGCACACATTTAGCTTAGAACACCAATAACTACGAAGCGTATGACAAATATTTATTTCAATGATACAACTATATAACGTTTGTTTAGAGCCTTTGATAAATGCTAATTAAAATTACGTCTATTGATAAAAGATATTTAGAGATTCGGAAAGGTTAAAGAAAGGCCGCAGGCTTGTGTCATTCTGTCAGATCATTGTATCACTACGGCACCCTTATGTTGTAACTACGATACAGTTATAATCAAATAATAGGTAAATATTAAAATTCCAGTTACATAATAATGGTGCTACATTCGTATAACAGACAGACTTATAAAATCAATGTTAGCAACTTTACACACAAAACTCTACTAAAACTAGACGATATCAATAAACATATGAGAATTCAGTCAAGTTTAGTCAACAATGCACTCAAATCTTAAAACAGTGACAACAAAATATTAAAATACTTGAACTGAAACCAAAGACAAAATTCTAGTTTAGTTAAGTATCTGTACAAAGTTGCTATTGACACCCAATTTCTATGTAACGCAAACAAACATTCACCGAATTAGCTGTCATATCTAATTCGATTATTAAATCGAATTGATTTTAGAAATCGAGTGTTATGAGCCGCCAATAACACAATTAACTCGAGTCGATAAACCTATAGAATGAACTGTTTACCTTTAGCCGCTCGCCTTCCCTTGCGCGTAGTCGGCGTCTCGGGTTTTGCCGGTGAAATTACTTTGGCCGGCGTACTTGTTTTAGCGGGTTTCATTGGGGTCTTTTTAGCCGGGGTTTTCTTATCAGACGCTTTCTCCGTCACCGCGGTCGCCGTCTGTTCAAATTACTTACATTGCGAGTGCTGCTTTTAAACAGCTAAATACACATTGTACGTCACAAGTCAACTTCTTAATGCAATATTTTATATTTAAAAATTAGTGAAATTCTAAAAAACAATCATATAAAAATGTATTTTTATCTTAATGTCTGTTGTGACGTACAAATTTAAGTATTTATAAAGACACATTAATGTTTTATAAAATTATGTTTGTTAACATTATATATTTTGTCACGATGTTATTTTAAAGTATTGTGTCTTCATAAATCACAAACAGTGTACACATGCAGCGATCATGCATGTTTTAATTAATAAGGTAATTTTGAAGAAAAAAATAAACATTATAAAATTAAAAACATCAAATCAAACATATAAGCAAGCAATGACGGATGAATGTATGAATTGGGGTTAAATTTATTAGAATTAGATAATTCTAAAAGATATGAAATAACAGATTTATATACCATAATATATTCTAGTGTCTTATCGAATTGTAATTGTATATATAATCATTTTGTAAATCAAAAACCTACTTTGAAAATTTCAATGTAATAATGAGTGAAATGCAATGTATGAGTGGAAATCATAAAAAATTAAATAATACCTCGACCCAATCAAAATAATATTGACCTAAGTTGTACCGCATACTAACAGCTATAAACATGCAAGTTTCATCATTTTAATAGTTTAACAGAATAGTTATCATCTTAGGTCTATCGTAATAAATTTTACATTCAACTCTGCGCCGACGTCTGTTTAGAAGCATTTTAATACTTTACTTATTTTTAGAACACAGGAATATTTTACTCTTTAATTTTTTTTAATTGCATCTAAACTTAAAATTGTCATTTATAAACCGAAAGTGAGTGTTTGTTATGCATTCCAGCAAAAATCGCTGAATCACTTTCAATCAATTTTGACACAAATGGATCGGGGCCTGAAGTGAGTAATTTCTTTCTGCCACAACGTTGAATGGGGAAATTAGAGGAATGACTTTTTATAAATCTCTATTATATTGTCTCTATTGGTTCTAACTCTGCATAAATATTGTTTATAACAAATAATTTGTCTTAGTTGACTTTTACTTTTCAGACTAATCCTAAAAGAGTGTGAAATGGGGCTATATATAATGTAAAAAAATGTTTTCATTAACTTAAAATGTGGCACGTAAATATTTTATAGTTAGTAAATAATTTTAACATAGGTGAAACCGCCGGACATCGCTAGTTTATAATAAACCAGACAAAAAAGTCCTATACGACATAATTATAGTCAGTAAACATAATGCACATCAGTATGAAACACATTTTTTTTTAAAACAACCTATACATTTTTGTTTATATATGATCTACTCGTAGTCATCTAAACAGACGTAGCCCATCGTATCGCACATTCAAACCGTACGGAAGGGCCGGCACAAACACACATACACACAAAGGGTCAACACTTTAACACTCTCTGTATCTATCGAAAATAAATACAAGAATTAAGTTAAAAAAAATTTAACATCAATCTTATTGCACTTTAGATATTTTTTGTACTAACGGTTCCCATGTAAGCTATCGCTACAGTAAATCCTATTATAATAAAGCTGAAGAATTTGTTTCGTTTAGTTGACCACGGTTATCTCAGAAACTACTGTTTCAAATTGATAAATTCTTTTAGTGGTGGAAAGCTCATTTATTGAAGAAGGCTCTATCATAAATAAATATACGCAAAAATATTAAAAAAGAGGAGAATTTCCTCCTTTTGAGATTCCATTGCGTGAGCTGCGTAGCAATCATGTATGATGGAATTTTTCCACTTTAAAAGATCTATAAAATCGATAACACATGACTTTTAAGGTTAGCTCATTTATAACGGTTGTCACATTTGTATATTATATTTTGTGACGTAGGCGCAGAGTTGCGCGAATTAACTACTATATCAATAAAAATATACATGTCAATAGTATACATGAGGAACTTCGATATAGTTTAGGTAAATGAAATCTTTATTAAAAACTAAGGAGTTAAAGCGATGACCCCTGAACAAATCCACAATGTATGTAAGTGAGATGAGAGCAGTACGTACATGTCTATAAATCCGCCGTACTATGCCTACCTTGCTTGTAACCGCCACTGTGGGCGAACTACCTGACGATTTTGCTTTATTTGTGGGTGATTTTCCCATTTTTGGGGACGTTTTCGTCTTTTTTGCGGAGCGCGGACTGCGTTTTGGTGTTGTTCGAACTTTTTTACTTGGCGTCGCTTCTTCCTTCTGAAAAAGAAAATCAGTCTATTTCAACAATATACTTTCTGGATTGAAACGTGTTGTTAGTAAAATATTCAATTAATTCGAGGGGTGCAAATTAAAAATACTTATATGTAAAACATGAAACATGCATTGATCTTTTTTGCAGCGAACATGATATAGTAAGTATAATTGGGATTAATTTATTCACTTTTATATAAATTGGAATTAAAAATATGAGTTATACAGGAATTGCTTACCGAAGTATCATTTTCATCCTTGGATTTGGGCGAAGACTTGGAGCTGGTGCGTTTCCTTGATTTCTTCTCGAGTTGCGACTCGTCTGTGTACAGCGAGAGATCCACTGACAAACAGATTTAAATATCTCACTATTTTCCACGTAACGGCATTCGAATTTACTACAATTTTAGCATCAATGTGCAATTGGATAGGGCTGTCGCAATCCCAATTCAATTGCCAATCACCAATTTTTAAAACAAACTGTGCGATTGCACTTAAATTCTTTATTACATTGTCTGTGCCGAAATTACAACACGCAGAATATTAGTAATAGTGAAATTATTAAAATCTTATGAGAAATCCAATTAGAACAAATGTAAGTAATTAAACCGAAAAATATAAATTCTTTTTAATTTTGAAAAACTTAAACATATTGCCGAGGCATGTTATTGATACAAACTTCATTTGGACATGTTTATATGTCTATTTGTATTTGTGTCTGTTTATGACGCAGCTCGTAATGGATTCCAATTATGTTGCTTTTTTTTATTAGAAACTTAACATGATGACAATGGTTCTCACGTATTTAAAAGTAAAATACTTTTGGGCCGAGCCCTTTTGGGTAAGGTGTTTGAGGCATCATGGAAGATTGTTTAAAATTTAGTTCTATTTTACCGAAACACAGCAATCCAAGTCTGGTCAAAACGAGGCTTTAATTTGTTTTTTTCATATTATAGGGCGCAAACGAGCATAAGGTGCACCCGATGGTAAAAGATTACCGTCGCCCATAGACGTTCTTAAGGCAAGGAGTTTGGAGATTCATTGGCGGCCTTTGAAATTTGAGTACTTTTTTCAACTGATAACAACCCGCACAATGGTTGTACAATAAATCGTAAATTACCGTTTTTTAGTCACACATAACATATTTATTTCATTTTTCAAATTGTTTCAAGTACATTTTTTTCATTACGAAAAAAATATTTTCACACGTCTGGCCACTCAAAATGCTAACGTGCCAGTCGTAGGCTGTAGTTTCTGAGTCCCATCTCTTTCGTTCTAAGCGTGTGATGTATGTATAGGCGGCTATTGTGTGTACGCGTGTGTTTTGTATATGTAACTCACGTCCGTCGGGGTGTTCTTCCGTGAGATGTATATTAGCTCCGCTTTGTTCTGCTTTAAGCGCCCGTTGCAGGATAGAAGTTGCCCGCGCTTGCTCCGCCGGCCGCAACAACCACGCGCCACCACCGCTCGCGGACCGTGTCAGTGATAAGGTGGTTAAAACACATTCCATATCTGAAATTTATCATTTACCAAACATACTTTCACTTTCAAAGATAGTGATGTACTTTTGCTATACAATTGGATTTTAATTAGATTCCCCCCACCGATTATTAAAACCGTGAGCGGATATTGAAAAAAAATATATTTTTTCATTCATAGATAGTAAAACGTTTGGACTTCAGTCTATAAATTTCCGAATATTCGAAATATAATTAAAAATATATAGACGGTCATGTAGGTATCACCTACCATAAAATGAATCTCAGCCTGTCCGTTAAAAAATACAACAAAAACGTTGTTAATATGCTTTTAGAAGCTACACTTCAAACTAACTATGTAATTAAATGTTTCGAAGTTAATTATAACTAATTTCTGACCTTTGGAAATCAAATATGTAGTTTGGATTAAAGTACAATCACCTGATATCTCGGGAGTAACTAGTTAATGAAGTGAGCTAATAAAAGTAGTAGTTTTTAAATGATTTTATAAATAGGAGATATAATTCAAATAAATAAAATATTTCATCTAAAATGATAAAAAAGGTAAAATTGAGTTTTTATAAAATAAAAAAAATTAACAATTTTTATACTAGAATTTCAAATTATTTACTTAACCAATATTAAACTCACCAGTAACATCATAAAAGTCAGGCTTGTATGTCTCTCCTGTGGGATCGCCTTTGTCTTGCGAGAGCCAGCGGATTTTAATTTTGCGGGAAGTACGATAGACATTTTGTAATGCTTGACACACGTAAAAACTACCTTCTGCGTTTCTTACTGCTAAGTATTCATTCCTGTAAAATTATGTAGAGCTCTTTAAAATGTTTTGAAGTATTGAAGGAGCAGCGGATTCTTTTAATTTTTTATATTTCTTAAAACAGTTGCGAGATTCATTTTGACATTTGTGATGACAATTTATATAATTATCAAATTTATGATAAATATGCATGAAATATATTTTTGTAATATAAAAATATGAGCTTTTCTCTGAAAATATATTCGGAACAGAAACACAATATATTTAAGTCTATCTGTTTCTTCAAGTTAATCTTCTAAAGGGATATAGCTTTTTTGGCGGGCTTTTCTCTAGATGACGTTTTGGTGCGTAACATAAGCTACTATTATTTAGGAAAAATAAATCCGCACAAAATCATAACAATTCATGGCATTTCGTCGTTTTTTGGACAGTTTTATTGGCAAAAATTTTATTGTATATCTTTTAAATAATAATAAATTTAAATAGGTATTACCGGGGGCAAGTCTAGTTTAAAAATAACTCAATAAGCTCGGTTGAAGCTTTACTCCGAAATCTCGATCTCATTCTTCACCCTTAAAATACGCTAAAGATAATTAAGTGTGAGTTACTGAAATGCATCTGTGTGAGAACAATTTTAACAGACTGTGTTCAGGTTTATTTATATCTTCACAGCGGCAAGCGGACATCCACTTGGTATAATTATTTATGATATATACATTATAAAGACAGTGGAAAATGCATATAAAATAGATGAAAAGATATTAAATTTAGATTGAGTTTTTACTTTTCTGATATAGTATTATATTTTACAGTACCAGTTATTACGGATTACATAAGCATTAAATACTTAAAATTGCATAAGTGTTTAATATAGGTTAAAATAATTCTATAATTTTGTTTAACAGATTGAGGTCAGAGGCCCGCCCTTAGGTCCATATCCCAAGTTATGAAAGTTTGAATCTAGTTTTATGATTTGTCAAAACATTTGTGAATATATTTTTTTGTACATCAACACTGCACATGAATATGTGTCACTTTTTATGCGGTTTTTGAAACACGTGACTCACAAAGAAAGGTGTTTCAAAATTTGACATGTCTGTCTGTGACTTTGTACATCCTAAACGATTACATGCAATTCTGATGCGGTTTCTTTTATTTGAAAGTTGACGTAATAGAAATGGTTATTAGCTTTAATATATGGAGGTATTTTCAGTCGATTAAGCTAACGTCTGAGATACTTAAAAAAATTAAAATTATCCTATGTAGAGTATAGACATTTTGACAATTACTGAAATACAGATCGAGTTTTCAGCCACGTTTTACAATACGGGTCCTGATATTCCCCTAGTACGTGCCATATGAATAGAACAAACGCTTATAATTTCGTTTCAAATCTACGTTAAAAAATTTAATAGATTCAGAGCTGAAATTTCATATAATTAAGATAAGTTTCATTACGATTTGTATATCACTAATGGTTGGCAGGTATCACCCACTATGGTTTCCCTCAAAACATCTATTTTCCTGTTACAACTTTTTTTTATAACTTACTTGTAGAACACAATAAGTTTGTCATCATTTTGTTTAGTTGGAGTTGACCGCCCCGCAGACGCTGACAACTTTGTTGCCATAGCTATTTCAGGAGTTGGGGACTGATATAATTGTACCTGAAAAATATTGTAGATATTATAAAAACCATGATCCCACTTGATATATCATGGTCATGTGAAAATATTTTCTTCACTGGCTTCTTTACAGACTTTGCAAGAGTAATTTATAAATAAAAATTTGTATGTGTGTGTGTGTGTTATTAAAATAACAATACTAAAATTCTGTACATTGAAGCTTGGCAGATAATGGAGCTAATGGGCAAAGAGTTTTAACTACCAATATATTATCGTGATTTCATAATATTGACAACTAACTTGCATTTAACTAAATACAAAGATGTAATGATTGTATACAGTTTTCATGGTTAAATGAAGCAACACAGTAACTCAATTATTTTGCAAAAGTACATCACCTTTGCTACTCATAATGTCAAGCAAGCAAAATATAAATAAGGTTGTGTTTTGGTAGAATAAAAATAAAAAATATGATACTACTACTATATTAACATCTTTGAGGGAAATTTAACTAACTTGAATTATATGTATTATTTAAAGAACAAATAATTTTATTAATAAACATACAAAGTCCATGTTATTGTTGTTAATATACTATATTTTGCAAGTTACATTTTATTTTTAAAAATTATAAGAATAAACTTTTTTATGGTCTATTGTATAACAACAGCACATAAAGGAGCAATTACAATGATTATAGTTTACCGCTAATTATGCCTTCACTTCATAAGAAGGCACAAATATTAATTTACTACGAATAGGGAACTTAAATGTGGTGGGTATTTAGAATTGGGAAATTTAGGTCATTCATTATTAGTGTTATTTAAATCAAAGTTTTACCTTAGTTCGATTTCTTTTAGATTTTGTGTCAGGTTGTTCTTCAATTAGTTTTTTGGCAGACGTGGCTTCACTTTTTTCTGATGCCTGCCTTCTTTTTCTCATAGGAGGAGTAACTGTAGCTAATTTTAAAGTTGGTTTAGCAGCAACTTTTGTTTCAGCTTTTGCTGGAATTTTAGATTCAGACTTCTCTTCTAATTTTTCTTCCTTAGTTTTATTTTCCTCTGGTTTTGGTGGATCTAAACTAACTTTTTGTTCACTACTCTTTTCTTCTGGACACACGGGTTTCTCTTTACTTTCTCCTTTTTCCTCTGACTTTGTTGGCTCAGGCTTAGGATTTTCTGTTGGTACAATGGCTTTCTGCGGTGTTGATACAACAATACTTTGATTTTCATTGGCCGATTCAGGTGCTGGTTTGTTATCACTCTGTGTAGGTGCAGTATCTGCTGTTTGGGCTGGTTTAAGTTCTATCGGTTTTGAAGGTGACTTTTCTGGTGGTTCATTAGCAGTAGCCACTTTTGGTTGAGCAGGCCCATCAGAAGGGCTGGCAGAATTTGATGTATCTGGTTTTTGTGGTGTGCTTGGAACACTTGCTGGTTTCTCAGGTGGTTTTGGAGTGCTAGGAGATGTTTTTGCTATATCTGGTTTATCTTTTGTTTCAGGATTCTGTGGCTTTAATGTGGTAGGTGCACTACAGCCTGATTTTGGAGAATCTATTGTACCATTGGCTTGGGCTGTTGAATCTGGCTCCTTTTTTTCTGGAGTTCTAGTCAAAGCGAGTGGTTGTGGTGGAGTAGACGGAATTGGCTTATCTTGTACTAAGCTCAATGGAGCTGGAGCACTTGTAGATGCACTTTTGCTGGGACTTGCAGCCACATTAGTTGGTGTTACAGAATTTTGTGTGACATGAGATAAATTGCCATGATGGCTCATGTTCTGAGCCATTTGTGCCATATTTGCTGAAACAGGCGCCATCGATGGTACTGCGTGGGCGGGCACCGGTGGTGGATTAGGTATGTGGTGGGTCAAGTTCTGACCTACAAGGTTGTTAGTGCCGTGGTGGAGGGAATTCTGAGCGCCTTGGGGTAATCCAACCGCATGGTTAGCATTAGCAACATTACCCTTGGCGGGACTGGCTTGACCCCCCGGCTGCGGAACCCCCGGCTGTGGTAGGACTGGCTTTAAAGCAGAGTTCATTTCAGTATATAATCACAGCGTCTTCAACGGCAATAATAAGAAAAACATAAAGACCGCGGTTTCACTGTTGTTGACACAGGTTAACACACTGAGATGTCTTTGACCCAAAACAATAATTCATACATATCACAAGCTGTTGTCTATGTATAGGCGGTACGCGCGTAAGAACGCTAAAGTAATAGCCCGCTTTTTATCACTAAGCCTAAAATTAGTACGTATATAATACACAGCTATAGCAATGATAAGTTTTCACATATACATTTGATAACTTAACCGTTCGAGAACGATGTATGACAATTGTAATGGGTATAGCCGTAAAAATATGCGTTGCTACATCTAAGAACTTCCGCAACACCGATACCCGCCGTCAGCGTTGATTCATTTATAACAACTGTTAGTCACTAAAAATAAGCACTTAATATAAATCCCACTAAAATAATTCCATTATTAAAACATTTTAACACAAATTTGCTTACATCAAATCTACTCAAGTCTTTGAAATTTCTCAACAAGTATTACGCACAGTAGTTTAGAGATGGCGTCGGCATAACGCGCATGCGCCACCTTCTTCTGAGCATCCTCCAATCACATTCTAGAAGCAATCGTGATTCAGACGAAATTTACCGAAACTATTTTATCTCTTTCTGTTGCGTGCCAGTCTTACTTATTTAGGATACTTACTATTACCTATCTCGTTCTAAATCTGAACACGTTCAAATGCTTTCAAAATTTAAACTATTAATAAAAGCGGCAAATGATTAGTGACATCAAATAATTAGATAATATTGTGTATACTAAATAGTAATACTACAAGGATTTTTTAAATGTGGGCCTTTAATATTTGAATGAGAAAACATTTAAAGCTCTTATTTGTTAATAATTTAAAGTTGAATCTTATATGTAAAGGTAAATAGGCGAAGTAATATTTTAACGTTTTACTGTTTAAAGTCACATCTCTAAAATATTCATATATGTTCTTATAAAATACAATGATAATACAAAATATAAATACTCGTTTGAATTTGAATGGCTCTGAAAATAATTAATGAAAAATTTCCAATATTACCTTTTTGAATTTTTAAATATCATTTAAAAAACAGAAAAATCTATCAACTAATACTGATTTGCTATACTAATGAAATTATTACCAATGAAATATATAAGACCTATTATTAATATTAGATTAATGACCATCTATTGTTAGAATACTTTGAATATCATATCTAATATAAACGGTACATGTTATATAAATGTATATACAAAACTCTGATTATGTATTTTTCTGAATCGGAAAATAATACAATGTTTGTTAATTTGTTTAATCTGTCAGCTGTAAGGGACATGCAGTAGCAAAATCAAGTATTTAAGTCTGTGGTTGATAAGGTTGCTAGCTGCTACTCGTTTATATACCTACATACCTAATATCTATATATTATTGAGAATCCATTCACAATAATATTTTGTATATTATTAAAACTTTATTACGTTTCAAAGAAATCCGAATTACTTTTGTTTTTGGTCTATATTTGTAACTCGCTTTAATTATGGTATGAATATAATTACATTAAATGCTATAAAAGCTGAAAATGACCATACTTAAACAATTTACTTGTTTTAGGATGTTCTAACTAGACCAGCAGAAGAATTTGGTAACGATGAAACACTGGAACATTTGTGGGCCGCTAGGGCCATGGAACATAGTGATATTTATTTTAATGTAAGTTAATTTCTAGTTACAATGTGAGAATTTTTTTCTATAATGCCGCAACAATAACGAGACTTAGGTTAACTGTCCATTACTTATATTCTCTTTTCTGTTAAGGTTCTATGTTCAGTGGACACGAGATGGCTAAAATTAACACCACATGATGATCTTATTTACACCCACTTTAGACAGGATTTTCCGGAGTTAGATGTTTCATACATCAAAGAGAATGAAATAAAAAATAATGTAAATAAAGCTAAATGGCGTGCATATTGTGAGAAATTCAAAACAATAGTCGAAGACTATAGTTTTGGCACATTAATGAGAGCAGATACAAATGGTGATTATTCAGAATTAAACACAATATTAGTTCCTCGGGTGCAGTTTTATGCTATAGAGATTGCAAGAAATCGGGAGGGATTGAATAATGAAGTAAAGAAACGGTTCAAGTGTGCATCCAAAGCAAACACAGAGGAACAGAATCATCAAACTGAAATAATGGCATAAAAATTTCTAAGATTAAAAGATTTTTCTTTAAGAATACAGTGATGGATTAATTTAGATTATAATCTTGCCACTACTTACCAATAGAACTAATACCATTTTTATACTTCAACATAATATTATGTATATCATTTAATTAGTATTGTCTTATTAAAAAGCTACATACTATGTATAAGATGAATAATCTGAAGTAGAAGGTACATAATCTCCTATTTACAGTATTTGCCCATAAAAATTATAACCTGCCAGCATAGAATATCAATAGCTCTTACAATACAATGTTTTATTTTCTTAACTGTTCTGGAGAAAATAAGAATAAATTTTATGGATGATTAAGGCATTTAATAAATGGCAATTTATCCGAAAATGTTTGTCAGAAATTAAAGTAAAGCCCATGACCATATTTAGTGGATGGGAGTAAATTAACAGGTGATAAAGCATTTTTGTCATATCAAATTTAGAACTATACTTTAGATGATATGGCATGAAATCCATAAAACTAAAAAATTTTGTCACTCCCCACATATAAGTATATTAGATATCACTGTATTAAATGTATTATGTAAATGTTTAGTACACATTTCTTTACAGTGATGTAGTTAATAAATATAAAAAGGATTTTTATTTGGAATTTAACCTGAACATTTGAATAGAAAAGCTCCAATTTTTTTTTTAAATTTACAATTCTGTTACAAAACATTTTAATTACGTGCCCTTTTAAGATTAAAGCACATTTTCATTTGTTTTCTAAGAAAATTTTCTTTTAAACTGTATTTAGCCATGTATCTGTAATACTATTGGAATGGTTGCTAAGAAGTTTAAAAAATGAATGAGGTGCTCAACTACTCATACATTTTTTGATAATAAATTTTGTATTGTAGTAAAAAAAAATTGTTTTATTTGCACTGCCATTGTCTCTTAATTTGGAAAATGGAAGAGTGGGGTGCACCCTATGCTTTTAATATAGTTTAGAAGTGCCTATATATGATACAAATTTGGTAATGGTAAAGGTGAATTACCAACTTACTTGTAGTGAATCATCTATGCATTAGATAGAATACTTGGAATAATATATATATATATCTGATATCAGATATTTAAATAAAAAAATTAAAGGAACCCTCAAGTTACATAAGATTATTTAACTTCTGTTTTGGAATTATCACAATTTGTAGAGAATAAAAAAGTTATATTTTAAGAAATAGCAAACTTTATTCATCATCAATATTATTTAAGGGAAACTCGGTCATTATCAGTCCTCTACTCCACAAGGCATCAGCAATCTGCAACTTGTCTGTATCGTTCTGTATATCTAGATTTTCAACTGATACATATTCTGGATAAGAAGTTATCAAAGTATCAATTGCTGGTGCCATATCTTCGTCTATTTCTAAAAATGGCAGGTCATTCCCATGGTATTCTAATGAATTTTCAGCATAATAGTACAACTTAATATTATCTTCTAATACCATTCTTAATATATTTTTCCTTAAAAGCCTTATTTTAGTGTCTAAACTAATTTCAACCCTATTAATTACTTTACCATCATTAGTCATTATGTTTGTATCACCATAAACAGTTACTGCCTTTTCTAAATCAGTTAACACAGGTGGCAATGCATCCCCCTGATAGTTTTTAGCCATTTGGTCAACAGCTTCATCAATGGGTAGATGGGATTTTATTTTATCAAAAAGATGTAAGATTAAATGTCTTATTTCTGTCTTACGTGGTGTATTAGAATCTAAATGTACTAAACCAAAATGATCATAAATATCTAGTGGTAATCCTGATCTTAATTTCAAATTTTCATTAATAGCAAGTTGTAAAGCTGCCGGCAACATGTTTTCAAATAAGTCTGCCCATGAATGCTTTTGATACATACTAATTGTTACATGCAATGAATGTTCTCCATCTATTGTGATGCCTTGATGAATATACCCTCTAGGAAAATAGAGCATATCACCAGCTTTTAATGTTGCCTCCATAAATGGTTCACCAATCTCTTCATCAGTAAAATTTTTCGATGATACCCTTGGAAGAACTTCATTTTGTTCCCTAGGCTTATATAAGCGTCAATGTTTTTTCCCCTCTATTTGTAAAATAAAAGCTTCAATATCATCATAATGAGGTGCAAAACCTTGACTGTCAGGGGGGGTCAAATAAGCATTAGCTCCAACAAATGAGTTAAAGAATTCTTGAAGTGTAGCATTAAGTAAATGTAAATGTGAAATATATGTTTGAGGATTTAACAATCTAATACTGCAGCCATTAAGGTAGAAATCCCAAACTAAATGAGGATGTGCTCTACCTTCTGGATTGTGTGTTTCTCTTCTACCATCAACATAAGAAGTTATGTCAATATTTTTAGTAAATTGAATATTTTCTGTTCTAAGCATAGTATCTATAACAGGTGTTGATATCAATTCTTTATAATAGTTGGAATTTTCTCTGGCAATGTATAATGGCTTCTTTTCCCATATTTCATTAAGAAATACTTCAGCAGTGTAAGGTGCAATCATCCATTTAAAAATCTTAAGACCTTCTTCACTGCTATTAGTCTGTACTGGAGTGTATTCGAAACTTGCATTACTTGAGTTTGAGGATTCATCAAGGTTAATATTTATAGTAGTATTAGTAGCATATGGTGGAACTTTGGTAGAACAAGGTTTGTAGGGAACTGGTGTAAGTTCTGGAATATCTTCACTATCGGAGACTTGCACCACTTTCAAAGGTTCTTCGATGTTATGTTTCACTTTTGTCTTGACTGCTTTTATTTTCTTCTTTTTGTGACTTTTCTTCTTTACAATCTTTGTTGATTGTTTCACCTGTGTTTCCTTTTTCTTTAGCTTTTTAGCAATTTTCTCAACGAGATCCACGTTTGTATTTTGTTTATTTGATACCGCCTTTTTATTTTTTATTTTTGAAGATGATTTCTGCTTCTCTGGTACATTGGATTTGTACACCGCAAATGCCGACACAAGAGAATCCATTTAAAAAAATAAGTATTAAACACTTAATAAGATTATTATTGATATAGAATTTAAATCAGATTAGGCAAGTAAAGACTACTGATCTAGTAAATACAAAAACACCCATTTGTTGCTAATATATTAATATAATTACAAAGGTGACTTTTAGGTTATGACATATGCAGTATGTGCACCACAGAATGTACTATGTAAGGTATAGAATATTAGAATACAGATAACTAAATACTAATTTTAAAAAGTGGGGAAATAGTTGTAAAAGTACATGAATTAACATAAAATTAAAACAACCTCAAATAGTGAAAAGATTGCCGCATTTGTAATGCAACGCTTCTATTTAAACGGTAATTAAATAGATATTTCTACAGTTGACAACTACATCCGGTTAGTTTTCATAGCCACTAGACTAAAAACGCGAACGTGTTTCATACAGAAAAATTCGACAACGGTCATCAATATTCATCCCCTTCCCCATGTCTTTTTATATTGTTTGTTTTCAGACTGAATGCTTATTAAAATTCATTTAGTTTTAGAATATTAAAAAAAAGTTATATTTTTGAACTGTTTATATTTACTTCCGGTAAATAGGCCTTCAGACTAGCTTTATGCCTTGTACAGTAAGAAATTGAGTAGTTGTATTTATTTAGGGATTGTAGTCAATTATTGTTTTAAGCATCCCAGTTATTTCCTTGTAGTATTACATGCGATAGATTCTTTTATATAGCATTGACTTAAAAATTATTGATAACAACATCCCGTATTGAGGATATTGACAAGAAAATAAAACTCTTAAGTGTTTTAATTATTTTATTGTTCTTAAATCTATGTTCACGAGGTCTCCACTGCAGTGGCAGTTTCCTCAGTGTATTTGCCCTTGTCCTTACCAAGTGCTGCCAATCTACCCTTTGCTCTACGATCTAAGATCGATTTACGATCCTTGTTCATTTTTAGTTTTACAATAACACACTGAAACAAAAAGCGTTGGTTTTAATAATACTCCTACTAAACATGCACTTTTAAAAATTTAATTACAGAATCAGAGCCATGGAAGTGTCTCAGCAGTCACAAAATCAATGCACACAATGTTTTACCAAAATGTGACAAAGATTTTGCCTCTGTGTGAAGTTTAACATCATTTGTTATAAATTAATAAATAAGTATGTTTCTTACTTATTGGTTTTTGGCATATAACAAAACTAAACATGAAAAATCAGATGATGCTTGTAATTTTTTTTACTTAAATACTATGTTGTTGTTACACAACAGGTCTTTATTTGAATTTATTAACATATGTTTATATATTATTAAAACATTGTTTCTGCATATAATTAACAGGTATTAGAAAAGTGTAGTCTGTAATAACATGTTTGGTAAAAAATTAAAAAACAAACCTTTGAAGGGTGGATGCCGACATATACACTGGCACCATTAGCCTTTTCACGCTGAATTCTCTCAATGTAGACAACAAACTTCTTTCTGTACACCTGGACCACTTTACCGACTTGTTGTCCTTTGTAGTGGCCTCTTACAACCTGTCAAAACAATTGCAACTATTTTTAAATTATCAACAGCAATTACTTGTGACAAAGTACATTTCAATCTAATGTACTTATAAATATTTATTCCACTTATTCATCTAATAAACCATTAAAAGGTTTATGGCTTTTATTTTCATTGAAATATCAGTATGCCTACCATGTGGTTTATTTATAATTTGTGCAAAACAATCAGAGCCATAACTACACCATGTCACAGACTAGTTATAAACCTTCAAGGCATACCAAAGAAAACCTCTAGTCCACTAATCCAGTTACAACAATCGTCTGTGGTCTAAGAATGGTTTGTCTTCATCATTCTGTTTTGCATTTACTTAAAAAGTTTGTTATAGTCGTAATCTATTATAATATACTTTTTAATATAATGCAGCACAAATACTAAATATTTTGTTCATTAACAGTTATCCGTCTTTAAATTAAATTTGGAAGTACAATATCTTGATATTCACCTGTACTTCGTCGTCTTTACGGATGGGCATCGATTTCACATTAAATTTTTGTCGGAGCTCTTTCGACAAAGGTGAAGACATAAGAACTCTTCTGATGTGGGAAGGTGCACTAAAATGCCTCTTCCTGTTTTTCCTCCTCGAGGATGTAACCAGTTTATTGTACTTCATACTGGCACTCTTCGCTGAAATCCAAATCAACACGTTTATTTCACTGGTATACAATAGGTTAGCCGATTGTGCGTGATTGATGTCAAACTCCGGCAATGTTTATTAGACACCGTAACTATGAATATTCCAAAAATAGTCATAGCTTCAATCTTTTTAATAGATAAATAACGAAATATAAAAATTTAGAACTTATAATATTGCACTTAATTGACGATTTATTAAGATTGAAAAACCTACCCGAATCGTCACGGCAAAGAATCAAATCAAAAAAGACATACACTGTGAGTGTTGCCAAGTTCGTTATTTCTTTTTGACATTTACTGACAATTGTCTACACAGATTGCAAACTTCGTTTGTATATTTTCCAACTACGACAATTTTTAATAACTTAGAAATCTAAAATATTATTCCCGATTTATCATTTTGCTTTAATTCTTTTTATTTAATACCTGATATCTAGTATACTTTATCATATAATTATATAATAGCAATTTTAGACGTCTATTAAAATAATATTTTATGTATGATATGATAATTGCACTTATTTAAATTGTTACATGAATATGTGTAATGTAATAAAATATAAAGCATTATAATTTAAATACTAATATTATTTGCTAAAAGTTGTTTTTATACAAATTATTGTATGTCAGTATTAATTTAAAGAATCTTGTGTAAATGCATACTTTATTGAATATTTTTTTCTGTCAATTATTAATTAATTTAAAATGGACGTTTCTCGTTTTCAGTTTAATTTTTAAAGTACTGAGTTAAAATATATTCTGTATTTAAAATATTTTTTGTATTATATGCCTAAGAATTCAACAATCCTTACCTCTCAAGGTCGTAGTTTAAGTAAATATTACTAGATGGCGTTATAATAAAATAAGATATAGGCGATGTGTATTCCTTATTAATGAAGTGGTCTCGACTCTAGCTAATAATAAATAATTACTAATTATGTAATTAAAAGGGGGAGGTTTATTAAAAGGCGCAACTAGTGACAAGCGGGCTCTCTATATTTCGCAAAATGTTATAAATAGTGGCTGTATTAACAACGTAATATCTATATTTCATAAAATAATTTACTAGTCTTATTTTTAACATACTTTATAGAAGTTTAAAATTTGTGTTGTCATCAAAAGTTTGATTACACTATATTGATTTATTGGAGGCATATACCTATTGACATAAGCTTAGTAATGTCCTATACGTATGTATTTATTATTTTATTAATTAAGATTTAATTTAACTAGAAATTCTAAATATTATGTTGTGAAACGATAACTTTGGATTTCTTTCTATTAATATTGCTGTGGATAGAAAAGTGAGATTAGACAAATTCAAAATTCATATAAGGAAGAAATGAGAGATACTCTTTTAGACAAATTAAGCGGCAGTCGATATATAGCCACTAAAAATAAAACAAAACTAAAGGAGTGCCTTCTGAAAGTAGGTACATTTATTACTGTTTAGCTAATGATATTTTTCTCTACACACTGATTCTCCGTGTCATTAGAGTTTAAATTGTTTTTGCTATCCTTCGCTTTCAAACCTCATAGTTTTCCAACCTTATTATTCTACTTTTTGAAACTTTTAATTTAATATTTTTAACCATTGAAATCAAAATATATCTACTACTATATTTAAGGAAGACAGGTGACAGGTTTGCCAATAAGTTATGCAAGTATTTCTCGTGAACATTATTATTTCTAGTGAGATACCTACAACAGCTGAATAATTATAAAGGTATGTAAATACTCGTAATTTGCGTGACATAAATTTTTTGGCCTTATAGACTCTAAGGAGAATTATAGTCGTGTTCTAAAACCTATTAGACTAAATTAAATGGCCGTTATCAAGAATAATCAGAACACCTTCATAAAAATTAAGTAGAGGAAATACGTTTTGACAAATAACTCCAACATGAGATTACCTTGAAATTAATATTGTCATTCAACCTATATATACGAGTAGAAAATACAGTGGAAGTTTCACTTTAATAAGATGATTAGAATTAGGTTGAAAATACTTTCAAGATTAGATTACTACGCACATTTTGCAATTAAAACTTATAAAAGCGTGTTAAAGTTCTTTTTAAATATTCCTAACCATTAATATTTTTTTTTAATATTTTGGGCCTGTGTTACTATAATATTTTACTAAGATTTAGTATGAAAATGATAAATTTCAGTTAATAAATAATAATAAAAAAATGTGTTATACAACATAGAAAAGGCTTGAACGTTAAGTTGGAGTTTACTTATTTATGGTCACGACACACGTTTGTTCCTCTGACCTCTGAGGCGTACCCGTGAAAGGAGAGCAGAGGGCTCTCCTGTACCATCGCATCCGAGTCTGCGCACACCGGCGCGGCCCGGGCCTTTCAGTGAATGAAGAGAGTGCCGAGAGGGTGTACGCTAATCGCGTTGCTACCCCGGCTATAATATGAGTGACGTGCAGTGAATGGCGTAGCGTGGTGATGACATACCTGTGAAAGAAGAAATGGCCGCGCGCCCTAAAGCGCCCGGCGATTGTGGACCATGTACGGGGTCGTAGGTAAGTGAAGGTCACCTCGAATCCTGGCAAGCCGAACTCGTCTGTCAAAATGCTCCGCCGCGGGGCTGGGCACCTAGGTTTCAGTAAAATCATTTTTATTTTTTTTTAATGTCGTTGTCTACTTTGTACATGAATTTTTCATTTAATATTTAGTAATAAACATTAATATAAATATTCGTTTGCAATCATTATTATATAAACAATTAAAACAAAATAAAATAATAATTTTTCAATTAGTAAAATATGTTTTATATCATCGCAAGTAATGTAATTTATTATTTCGTTTACTTGTCATACAAAAGAGCAACAAAACATACGTTGATTAAACGCTATGAATAGTTGATTGGTTCTTAAATATTTATAGCTCGAAGTTATGTATCTTAAATGTTTTAATTATATTTAATGGATTATCTTATCGAGTCTATTATAAAATATTTAAATACCAAATTCTGTTAAAAAAATTGTCTTTAAAGAATATAGGGAGCTTTTATTCAATATCGTATGTATATATCGGTAAAAAGGTGGAACAAACTTTTCAGCGTGAATATTAGTTTAAAGATATTTCTAATTAAGAATAAGCTTTAGATACTACGATCATGAAATATTAATTAATCGTAATGTCTTAGGCATCGGGATGTAACCTTGCAGTCAGAGCAAACTAGTCCTTGATCGTTGTTTATGTTTTAAAAGAAGTCGTTAACCCTATTTCAATATATGGGTAAATATAATGTATCTGTTCTGTATATGTATTTTTTAATGTGGACATTCACCGACTTTTTTAATTTTGTAACTGTTAAAAGTTCATCCCGATAGCTAAATTCTATTTTCCTAGAGTTATTTACATGTTTAAATTTTAAATTCTCTACCCAAATTGCACGGATTAATGACATGAATATTTTATAACTGTGTTTCAGTTAAACTTATTTAAAGTGTACCAAGTAGAATAATTGTTAAAATCCACGCACAAAATCTGAATTTGACAGACACATCTTTATAAAGATACTGTACGCTGTAGTAGATGGCTACGTGTGTCTACGCCACTTACGTAGCTTACCTAGGCGGACGGTGTTATTTTAAAATTGAACAGAAACTTTAAGTTATCACGCCTGAAATAAAAGTTTTAAATATATTTCTGAATCAACATTTTTATGTTATGAAATTAAACTTTACATTATAAAAGCTTTAGTAAATAATGGAATAGTATTTACTAGAGCTTCAACAATTTAAAATAATTATAGGTTTAAAAAAAAATAGAGAATTAACACTTACAAACGTTGCTAATACAAAGGAGATTACTGAAACTACGTACGCAAATTTTTGGCAATTCAAGGCAATTCCGAGACCCAGATAAATTTTTACGTGTGCATATTTCTAGACACTTCACTATCATATCTTGCTACTTCATTGATTTTTGAAATTTTTTAGTTTAACTACAGTTCTAGTTTCTGCCAACGGCTTCGCATTCATTACGATTTTTAGACGTTGGGTTACATTATTGGACTTTTAGTATGGAGCCCAATTTTTTTTGAAAATATCTTATAGCCTATGTTCACCGGAGATAGTGTAGCTTCCTAACAATGAAAGAATTTTTCAAATCGGTCAAGTAGTTTCGGAGCCTATTCAATGCAAACAAACAAACAAAAATACAATCAAATCTCTCCTCTTTACAATATTAGTGTAGATACATACGGATTTAAAAAGTCTAGTTACTATTAACCTACGCAGTAATAGTAAGAGCTGAAATTGTTATTGTATTTATATAATTTTGAAGACATGTAACGTTATAGTGATTCATAGAAGTCAATAGAAAGGTGCCATATATCGCGGTCGTGCCGGTATTTCAAATCATTTATTCACACGGCGATGCGAGCAGCTTTATTGAAATGTGAATATACGACCCTCCTCAAATTAGAAATGTTTATGCCTATCTGTACATACATAAAATATGTTCAAGCTTTTATGTAAGAAACTCGGTGAGCAATATTTCGACGGAAATCAAACAATCTCTTTTTTTAAATATATTTTATGATTTATATGTGGAAAGAAAACATAGGGGTTTAAACACTTAAATGGAATAATGAATTTTTGCTAATTATAAATATATACGAGTTCTCCGCACGTTTGATAAAAATGTTCAAACGCAAATTTATTAAAGAAATCTCGACTCCCGGGAGAGTTCTTTCATAATACAAGGGATACGCTTTTCTTAAATTATTGATTAAATGTGCCTACTCTGGCTTGTTTAAAGTCGAAAAGCCAATCATGAGGTCTGTTTGGGCTGCGTAGCTCTAAGTATGAAATTCTATTGTTAACCTCGTATTGTACGAAGTAATAATACATACAAATGACTTATTCGATATTTGCACTATATTTTTGGCTTGTGATAGAATTATGTAATAAAAGATAGAACTATATCATTTAAAATAGCTCTGCTTCAATTGAACGAATATATTTAAAAATATTTTAAACTTCTTTTTCTTTGAAGAAAAAGAAGTTTAAAATACATTGATTCATAAAAAAATTCATGATTCACGTCGATTTTTTTATGACATCGTAAGTTTAAATGTTTTTCTGATATATGCTTACATTTCAATTACATCGAGTGAAATTGTTTAATTTTTTCTGGTATTAAAATAAAAAGTAATCAATGTGATAGGAAAGACAAGAAAATTTTATGTTATCTCTTCGTAAGATATTAATTAAGTCTTGTACTAAACACGTAAGCTCTTCGTGAAGCTTTTAAGACAAAAATATAAATTTAAGAATAATTTTAACATACTCTAGCGTCAGCAAATTGAAATGGAAACCTACGGTCACACACGTTTTGAATTTTACATTACCACGATCCCTCTTTAAGGGCGAATGTTTTTGTTAATAGTTAGGTAGCTGACTCAAGTAGCTTGTTTCTGAAGAGCGACTGGATAATTAACACCGAGTGCCTCTGATTTCATTATATTCATGTCTTTTATGCGGTGAGATGAAAACGAATTTAACATATGCTAATGAAAGAAACACGATTTACATGATTTAAAGGCACTAATTACAAACTTACTAAAGGAAATGTAGTTTATATATACATTAAAAACAGATGTTTTAGTAAGTTTATGACTTGCATTTTATAATTTCTAGAGATTAATTCTAAGAACTTGGCTGTGAACTTATAATTGTATAGTTTTTGTTTTTGAAACTTTTGATAGGAGTTATTTAAAACCCATTTACTAAGAAATTGAGTTTCGCTCACTGCCTCCGAGAGCTTTTCTTACCTCTTTGATTACGTAAGCAAATTGTTTTACCGGAGCGATAACACGAAACGGCTGTTCCAAGCGCAATCGACTTCTCTAGGTATATCCGCTAGAAAAGCAATGAAATTTCCCCGATATTATGACAGAAGCAAACTAAGATTAAGGGACTAATAAATTGGTTTGGTAGCAATTCTTTTTAGATACGTTAGTGTACAGGATTAATTTATTTCATTAAATTAGAGGAATACTAGCGTAAATTGATGTATACCCTTAAAAGATCTTCATTTGTTTAGTTAACTAATTACAATCAATTAAATAGGATTTTTATTGATTATTTAATATATTTTATAGAATTATTTAGTTGAAAATTTTACATAGATATTAGCAAGTATAATTAGCACGCCACAGTTGTAGTTACATTTTCCAGTTGCAATAATATTGTCTAAATACAAATAAAAAGCATAGTGTTGTTATTGGAAAACAATGTATCGAATGTGTGATAACAAGCTTAACATAATTCACTTTTATCGTGAAACATTGCAGTTAAATTTGCATCCCTCGTATTTCCCCTGTCATAAACCTCTTCCCCTGACATGACATTGTAAGCGACACGAGGTACCTAAATGTTTGTGTAAGTTACACTTGGGAATTACCTTTGTAAATTAAACTAGAACTTCTGTACTCCTTTTATGTTGTATTACATATTCCAACGTAAATATTATAAACCTGAGTTTACCCTTAGCTTCGCTCACCTGGAAAATTGGAATGATTTTCCTTCACCTACAATTCGGATTGATAATAGAACCATTAAAATATTTTACCTTAGGGATATTTTGAAAAGAGAAAGATGTATCTGTACATACTATAAATCATTTGAAACCGTGGGTCTATATATTACTTAATTATTTATTAAAAAAAAATAGCTTTTTGACAAATGGAAGTGGTCGACAAAATCGTCATGAACTCGAGCGAAGATACGGGCAAAAGCTAACGTAAAGGAGGCATAGATGGTAAGGAAGGACACTTGACACGCATCAGTTATCACACCCTCAAAGGACAAAGGGAAACCTCCATCATGATCGTCTCGAGACATTTGCACATTAATATCTATGCAAGGTCAGCTCCGAGTACCGACCGTGGCATCGCGCTCGAAGGATCAAGTCATTTATTATCTTGTTAAATAACTCCTTGGGCCTCATGTGACACGAAGGCAAAGAAAATGTTTTGTTTATTTGAAATAATTTGAAAAATGGTGTTTTTACGTTGTTTTTTATTATGTTATCAAGAGTTTTCTGCGGATTTAACAATGTAAAAAACGATCCGACTGGACGTGAAGGTTTGATAAATATTCATCGTACAACAATATTAAAAATAAGTAAGGGAATAAGTACTATTGAGGATAATCCATTCAAAATATCTGAATTATTACACATTTTAAATCGACGAAATATTATATATTCTGATATATGAGAAAAGCTTTTAGTTTTCGCGTTTTTAAATTCATGCAAGATGTTACATTTTGTCAATTTATAATGTAAATCTTGCAAGTAACTCGACTTCAGTTGGCGTTACCGTTTGTTAGACAAGTGCCTTGATGTAATGTAATATTATATAATATCATAAAGTTGATACATACTTACCAAGTAATGTTTTAATTCATTAAAAAATAGCGTAGTAAATAGAAAGATAATATAGTTAATTATCAAGGTGAAAAAATTAAGAGTTTTTATTACCTTACCAAAACTTAATTCTTTATTAATAATATACACTAATCTAAATGAATAAAACAAGTTTTGTTTTATTCATTTAGATTAGTGTGTACACAGATGAAAGTATAACTTTTCGGAGGTATATATATTTTAATGTTCTAATAAAAAACAATATTTATGTACTTTTATTTTTAGTGTAATAGTGAAAAAAATTCTAACCGAAAGAATATATGTATAGTGATCCGGGAAATATTACGTGAGGTTGTAACTCGTCTGCACAAATCCACAGTCAGATGTAAGATACGTTACGTGTAGGGAGCGCTGAATCACGAAAAGTAGAAAAAAAATTCCTTCACAAATTACATCCCTCACTTTAATCTATGAACACTCGCTTTTCATCCAACATAAACATGAATATTATGTACAAAATGAGTACCTTTATGCAGGATAGTCTAAAAAACGTCGTAAATGGTTCATATAAAGCACAATTTTATACATTCATAAGATGTTTTCACACAGATATTTTTGTATATTCTTTCTACTATAATAACGGTTATAACTGTCAGGTATCAAATCTAAATGTATAATTATGTAATGTATTTTTTATATTTTTAAATGCGGCTGTAAATGTTGAACTTTATCTATACGATTTTTGTAAGTGGTCGTAGGAAAGTATTGTAAAATGCACGCCCATTATTAACATGAAGATGATACAATGTAGCACACATTACAGAATATGCAAAGCTGAGGCTTACCGTAGCAAGTTTATTGCATCTTAGATATACGTTATATGAACGCGAGACGTCATTTTATCTTATAGCCACGTTATGAATGTTTCGCTGCATTTCAATTAAAAGTCAGAACATATCTCAGTGCTCGCTTGTGAATAAGAAAAACGAATTCACGTAAAAATAATAAGACATATCCTTTATGTTAAGCAAATAAAAAATGTTTTATTTTTAAAGAATAATAGGGCTATGTGTTAAGGATGACTTATACGAGTACGGGTTATGTGACGTATAATGTGTTGTTTCGTACAGTCAATATTTTGTTGCAAGTAAGAGCAGAAAGAAGACTTTTTAAATTGGGTTTGATACTAGAAAGTACTTGCCTTTAGTATCTTAAAGCATATTCTTGAAGGCGATGGGTATAAAAAATATACAAAGATTTATTTAAAACAAATGGAGCTGAAAGGTTCGCTACGATACAATAGTTATGTGGCATCTTAATGTATGTTAGTTAAATGAAATGATATGTTTTGTTGTTTACCTGTACAATATACTAACATTTTTGATACTGAAATCTACAACGGTATCCGTACACCTAATTTAGTAAGAGCAGGTTTATGGAAAACAGCTGCTGCGTCTAATCGATTTTTAATGACTAAATAACGTAGTGCATATCTAATAGGGTTAATAAGTTATTGTTTAATTACAATAATATTTAAATATTTTCGTTTAATAATAGTTTTCAGCTACGAATCACTGTAGACAAGAGCTATGGAGGACAACTGTTGGTGACAGTCATGAAATGCTTCTGACGGGGAAATTAGTTAGACAATAATGACATTACAACTAGTGTCATGTGACCAACAAATGTTATTTGAAGCGATATGGTCGCATAATAGATTATTAGGCCGGTACCTTTTAGTCCACATATCGTTATCGTTAATAAGAATGTTGCTAGTCTACGAGTTTTAAGTAGTTGTATACTTTAACAAGATCTTATTAATTCAAATATATTGTAATCCTAAGTTTTCTCATAATAGTCTTATTTTGGAAAAAAGGCTCTGAGATATTATTCAAATTAAATGTTGAGTTGTTGCCAGTAAAAACTCATTGAAAAGTTAATAAAGCGCAAAGGGTTGTTAGTTAAAAATATAAAAGTCTGTGGCGTGCTTAATCACGTAAAGTCCACACACTGTCCCAGTTACCTGCTTGTGACAGATCTATAATAGGTCAACGTTTATTTATAGAAAGTGATACTTGTAATGGCTTGAAAGGTTATTATATCCTGAGCAAAAATATTTTCTTTTATATTCATATAATTTCAAAATAGATCTGTTTTTATAGACTCCTTAAGAATAAAAAGTTTATTTCTTATATCCATTTTATTTATTTCTATTTACTTAACATATGTTAAACTAAATCAGGTATAAAAAATATCATTAATAAGAGGTATCAGTATTGAGCTCAATATTCGAAATATTTTTGTTTTAAATTTAATAAATTATACTATTTTTGGCAACTCTTGCTAAATTCCCTTCTGGAAAATAGTTACAGCTGCCACAAGGAAAAAATCGGTAAAACAATATAAATTTAAGCTGAATTTCTTACGGAATCCAATTACAAAGAGCGCAGATAACTTTTGTAAGTTCTATACAAATTGATGAAGCGAGATGGAGAACTTTTCAAAAAATTAAGAAAGTTTTCCAGTTAGGCGACAATGGCGCGATTACTTTCGTCAATATCTTATAATTTTTAATATCAGGACAATTCACGTCATTATTCAATTTTACATTTTAGCCACATAATCTACAACTAAAATCCTATAGTATGTGGTATCTCCGTGAGTATTTCTCCTTCTTTCTGCAGTTAGTTTTCACCTTCAGTGCTACTTAGTATCTAATTTCTCATTTCTTATTAGTGACATATAAAGTTATCTTTTGTAGTACTCATTTAAGACTTGTCTAATTTGGGTACAAAACCTTTATACGTTACAGACATACCTTCACATCTCCCTAATCTAATATATAAAATTCTCGAGTCACGGTGTTCGAACTTGAACTCCTCTGAAACGGCTCGACCGAACCTTATGAAAATTTATATAGTTATTCAGTAGGCCTGAGAATCGGACAACATCTATTTTTCATCCCCGTAAGTGATAAGGGTTGTTCACCCTTAAATTTCTTTTTTTAATTATGGACGAAATTTTTTTTTTAATTTTTTTAAGATACAGCATATAAAAATACATATAAACCCCAATTTTCACCCCTCTACAGTCAACCCCTATTATTATGTAGCAAAACGACCTTTGCGGGGACAGCTAGTAAATAGATATTAGAAACGTGGTAGTAACGGAGTATATTATGTATGTAAATTAACTTAGACAACGCTCTGCGAGTCTCACTTGTATCCATTTTGTAGTGTTCCTTGTGATAATACTAATCTTATGCAAAATTGCGTTGCTTTCAAAAGAAAAAGAAACCCTTACCTAGGTGAGCCCAATTCTTTAGAAGCTACGATGCTACAGACAGACAACCCACAGATCAATTAATAACCACGTCAAAAGTTATAACACCCGTCTTTTTGAGGCAAAAAAGGACAATATATAGGCGTTAGCTAACTTAATGTTGAAATCGAAATCTGTAACAAACAAGATTTTCCACAGATTATATTGTCGTCGTAAATTCCAATAAAGTTAAAGACGGACTGTTCGATACGAGCATCGATTCCATTATCAATCAGTGGGTTACTCGTAAACTTAAATTCACCTACATTTACGACCAGAGACAATTTATGAGGTACGATGAGGACCGTATTGGGTTTTGGTCACATTGGCTTCGTAGAATTTGTTACGGATACGAGGTTAGGAGATCAAAAAATAGTGAAGAAAATCACTATTTTTTTAAAAAAGATCTCCCGGTATTGAGTGATGCATGCATGGAAGTGTTTTTAGATTATTTTTTGGTGAATTTGATTTGTTTTCTCGGATTCAGGTAACTAAATAAAATTATGAGGAACGTGAAGCTTAATTTGTTTTATATACACTTTTTTATTTTCTTTTGCTGATCAGTTTTCTGCGCTTAAACTAAATATTTTAATTTGAAATTTTAAATTTTACACCGATACGTTTCATTATTTAGGCCTTATTTTAAATGTCGGGTTGTAAAGACAGCCGAAATTGATACTTTTTAAATAAATGCAAATAATTCCACAATTTGATTGGTAGTTAAACATCACTAAAGTT
This sequence comes from Hebomoia glaucippe, assembly GCA_025727935.1. NCBI lineage: Eukaryota > Metazoa > Arthropoda > Insecta > Lepidoptera > Pieridae > Hebomoia > Hebomoia glaucippe. The sequence continues at coordinate 9,034,246 of JAOSYY010000015.1, forward strand.
TAATACTTCCCTAAAGATAATAAAATGATATCGCTAGCCCCATAAACCCGGACAGGGTATAAACAAGGCCACATTGAGTGGTAGCGACTGCTCCATAACATGCTAAATATCCGACATAATGGCGGCATTGATTGAGGAATTTAATTAAAGTCCAACCTTCTCTGTAAGGTTGAAACGAGTCAAACTGTTTAATCATGTTTCCGTGTTATTTAAGCGCTAAATTTGAATAATTATCACGTATTTTGGAACAATTGTCTTAGTAATTAGTTAATGTCTAATCTATTCTGGTTATCAGTCGTCATAAACAAAATCATTGTCTATATATTGTTTTCAGTTGTTTCTCTCCTAGTAACGGAACTTGATCAGGTTTCCACTGCACGCATGAGTCTTTTAAATTAATGGCAGGTCTTGTGTGTATATACATATTAATTAAACTATGGAACCAGTCCTATGTTTTTTCATCAGCACTAAGAGTTTGATAACTGACGTATATAACATACATGCGTTATTTTCTATACAATCATAGATCTTGAATTTATGGATGTTTTTAGGTCGTATTTTAAAATGTTGAAACATTCCGAAGTGAATTTTTTTAAGGTAAAAGGTTGTAACTGTTCGTTGTAACAACACTAAATGCACTCATTCAAAAATAAAAGGAGAATTGAAGAAAATTAAAGAAATAATATTTTTGTCGCCCACGCGAAGGATTCAATTTTACGAAAGTGACCCCCAACGTGATACACCCACATACTCAACGCTTCTAAAATATTGCACACCCAACAATTTACACGAAAGGTTGATTAAAAAGCATTGTATTATTCAACGTTCTGCTACTTTTAATGTTTTTATTACACCGAGAAAGCTTTGGAAGATTTTAATTAATTATTTAATGGAAGCATGCAAACTTAACGCGAAAAAATGTTTTGTAATAAGATGTAGTAGCCGAGGAAAAAGTTTGATTAAAATCTTAAAATGCAACGTAACCTGTTGTTAATTAACGACTTTATGGTTATTTTATAATTCGAATACATATTATGATTACATTATTTCACAATAGAATATTTCTATTTTGATTTACATATGATTTTCATATAGCTAGTATATTTAATGATCTTACTTAAATTAGAGATCCAAAAAATGATATCAAAGAAAATCAAATCGGGGATAAATGTACCCTTTTTTTAGTTACGCTACAATGTTATTCGTCTTGTCCTTCCTGCCTTATTATACAGTAGCGATTTTTCTGGTGCGAATCAGCTGGAAGTCATTTGTTACAATTTAGAATTCCTTCTTTTATTTCATTCTTTCCTATTTATGGCACATTTATAAGAAAGCCTTGTAAATTGTTATTGCTTTGTAACTTCATAAAATACATAGAACTTTACAACATTTTCTTAGATTAGTATTGCTAATAATTTAATGAGAATACGGATAAATATTTATGCTTAAAGAAATAGGGCACACTAACATCCTTATATTTTTATCCAAAAGTAGATGATGTTTTTTATATATAATAAAAATGTGAGCGCTTTTCTTTAGATTCTAGCCACTTTTTAATGAATTAATATAAAATATAAAATTCTCGTAACACATTCTCCGTAATTGAAGTCCTCCGAAATGGCTCGACGAATTTTCGTGAGATTTTATGTATATATCGGTTAGGTCTGCGAATCGGTCAACATTTATTTTTTATCCCCCTAAATGTTTGAGGTGGTGCAACCTTATTTTTTTTATGATACAGCAAGTAAAACACATACAACCATAAATGTTCACCTCTCTACAATCAACACCTATTTTTAAAGGCGATATATTTATGTGCCAAAATGTCGTTTGCTGGGTCAGCTAGTAATATATAAATAGATTTTTACAGTTTTGTTCTATACAGCGGTTACAAAAAAATTAATGTCAAATCAATTTTGCGAGGCATAAGTTAAAGAGGTCGGCTTGATTGTTTACTGCCCACGTTGCTGGATGTTTGTTGTCGAGTCGGCATGATAGGTAAAAATTTTCTCGTCTTCAATTATTTCTCAGGACAATTTACTGTAGAAAAGTAAAGATTATTAAACATAATATTTTGATGTGTATTTTTACATTTCTCAAGATTTACTAAATTGATAGTAATGATGATATTAATGTAACTAGCTTCTGCCAGCGGCTTCGCTCGTATTCATTTCCATTTTTAAACCTTGGGTAACATTATTAGTTTTGACTTTTAGTAATGAGCCCTAATTTTTTTGAAACAGAATTTTTCAAATCGGATCAGTGGTTCCTGAGACTAGCGCGTTCAAACAAACGAACAAATTCCTTAGCTTTACAATGTTAATATAGATCGATGTTATTAGTACAAATTTTAGTTACAGTTGATAACAAAATAAATACTTATATTTAATTTGTTACCCCCATAATTATTACTTCAAAGAATCAACGTCTTTGAGCGAAAATTCGCTTTTACCTTGCTACACTGGAACTATGTAATTAAAAGGTTCGGAGGCTTAGAGCTACGTTAAAAGTAATTATGTCATACCTTACTCTATTTTTAACTCTTTTATTAAAGCCTGTATAAACATACTTTCTTAATTCGTTTTCATTTTATTGCCATGTACAGGTTAAGTGGAAAAGGTACAAAAATAATATTATATATTAACGTAGACGAAATAGTTATAATATTTTCAAATCTTTTATTTCTTATAATAGCGTTAGATCAGTACAGTTCAATTAAGTATTACTATACAGCTGTCAGATCAGCTGGCTTTAAATTCATGGGAAAAAAGATTTTCATTCGGTCGGGGAAGGTAGATAGATCACTTTAATGTCTTTAAATTGATATAACCAGAATAATAGCCACAGAAATATGTCTACGAATACCCCTAAGAGATGTGCGTATAAATTTTTTATATTTCTTCGTAATGCCCTAACTTTATGGCGTAGGAAAGTTTCAAATCATATTTGCGAAGCTTTCCAAGCTCATGTCATTAGCAACTTGATATAGTCGTTATATTTGTAACTGAATACATAATGTATCTCTAATGCGCTTTTCATTCCATTTAAGTAGTTTAAGAGGAATGTGAAATTTTATATAAGACAGACTGAGTGTAGTTAAATACAGTGAAGGGAAAAATTACTTCCTTTATTGTTTTAATGGCTGAAAATTCTTGTAGCTAATTAATTTGCCTTATAGAATTGTGAATTTCTTACAAAGTACCCTCGACTATTCAAGGCTAGCATAGACCTCTTTATGAACGTGCTCTATCTAAGTCATCTCTTCTTTTTTAAGTTATGGCATCGTTATTGGTTATGGTATATATTACTTATAAGCCTTTTTGTGTTTAAATATCTAATAATACATAGTATATTTTATGAATGTCTTGAAATCATTACGACAAGTTATATGTACACTTACTTAGAAACTTAATAAGAATTGATCGATGCAATTGTTTAATTTTTTTGTAAAAACAGAAATAAATAAAGTATTTTAGTTTTATATCACCAAGGTCGTGTAGTGTTTTATATTTAATTGCCTTGCTACGACGAATCGAGCTGCTATTGAACGAATATAGCAGTACTAATAAATCATACTCATACAATTCTCGAATATTGTAGCAGTTTCTAACAAAGACCTGAAAATGTACAACCATTTGAGTATAAATATGGCGATGGCGCGAACAGTGAAGACAATATTGGGGCATGCTGTGCATGATATTAAATTTTCAATTAAACCGTGAAACATTGGTCTTGCTTATTACATGTTATGTAATACTATATCTCATAACAGTCACTGACGTTTACGAAGAGGGTGAGTGCCTGAGGTAGTCGGTTTGAGGGGCACCCAACGAAACGTCTTCAGCCTTCAAGCCCAAACAGAAGTGCGTCTGACAATCCGTAAATATACAAAGGTTGCTTTTAAATAACCACACGCCAGCGTGAATTTAATTTTAAAAAATGGAATATGAAAATTGAAGCTATGATAGTCTTTGTATTGGGTTTACATTATGAGCTGTCTCAAGATTTTCTTTCAATTAAAGAGTTGTTTATTGAAGTTTGATCCCTTTGTCTCTGAGGCGCCGTAATTTGAGAACCTTATTAGGAAGTTTTAAAACGTCGGGAAATTTTAATTCCATTGAAATTTTATTTTAAGAAACGCAAATAGTTTGCTTAACTATATTAATGGCATGGCATGGCAATAAAATATATTGGCATTCGACATAAATTTAATAAGTCAACAAAATTCTTTTATAAAAGATTAATAAGCATTGCGTATAATAGGCATGTATACACGTTTAACTTTCTGTAATTTTTCTTTATGTAAAATGTGCTAAATGATTTGATGATTTACTTAGAGATCTGAGTTAACTTGTACTAATAATATAGGCCTATATTAAGCGAAAGGAGTTTGTTAGGATCGTAGCAAGTGGAAAGCCTGTCTCCACGGGAAAAAGGCGTGATT
>JAOSYY010000015.1:9044455-9078917 GCA_025727935.1 Hebomoia glaucippe
TGACCGGCAATTAGGGCTTTTGTTCTTTTATTTATAGCAAGATGGCACCACTTTCTATTTCAATGGTAGAGGTCCTTTGATCGACAGAGCGGGGCTTTTTTCAGGCTCCACAGGGCAGGCGACCTTCCTCTAAAGTATGGTTTTATATTATCCAAATTTATATTGGGCATCAAGGAGTAGCCGTCTTTAGAATTCCCTACTTTATATTCAGTATAAAAATGAATTCTGCCAGCTTTTATATTTAAAAATGTTGATGAGGGCTAAGTTTAGTATATTATACATGCTATTTGGTAAATTTGAATCAATAAAGTTCGAAATAAATACGTACTTTACGATTCGAAAATTTAATATTTTTTCGTTAGTATAATTATTGAATCTAAATATTTTCGCAGTACTAGCTATGAAGTTGGTTAAATACCAATTGAGTCGGATTATTACCGCAGGTCGGGTATTGCATCGACTTGGAATTCCTGCTCGGAGAAATTCCGTTAGCTCAAACTATTCATAATTAACGCATAAATTACGTCTCTACATTGTGTCTATTTCATATATTATAACAGATGGCCGAAATACAGTTTATACTGCTTGTCTCTGGATATATCAATTAATTCCTAATAACTACCTAATCAATGTTATAGCTAGTTTCATTATAAGTACATAATATAAAAAGATATGAATTCGGACTTTTCTTACCGCGTCACCGTTTGTTCGATAGATACTGCTTATCGATTACTTAATGAATAATGTAATAAAGCTGTGTGTATTGTACATAATACATTATATTGGATAGCGCCATATTGGCTTTGTTTCTGATGTTGCTTTCTCATCTACTCGGTTTTTATACGAAAATTTATTTCCTTTTAATAATGTCAGACATGGCGTTAATAATTTGCGTAGTTCATCTCATGCGCTTATAATAGCCAAATGATAAATAAAAATTTTTGTCAGCAGGAGTGTCCGCTGACGGTGGGCGTACGAGCCGCGGTGTAGCGGGGGCCGCGGGCTCGCCGAGTTGACGACATGCTCATCGTTCTCAACGACACAGCCAACCTTACAGACCTGGCGCTCGGCCCAGACCTCCCGACCAGCCCCTACAGCCTCGCCCAGAAGATCGTCATCGCTATCATCGCCAGCGTCCTTTCCGTGCTCACCGTCGTCGGCAACTCCTTGGTTATGATCAGTTTCAAGATCGACAAGCAGCTGCAGACAATCAGTAACTACTTCCTCTTCTCGCTGGCGGTCGCCGACTTTGCTGTCGGCCTCATTTCGATGCCCTTATTCACAATGTTCACGATATACGGATACTGGCCGCTTGGGCCCCACGTCTGCGACACCTGGCTCGCGTTGGACTATCTCGCATCTAACGCGTCAGTGCTAAATCTTCTTATAATAAGTTTCGATAGGTATTTCAGTGTTACGAGACCGTTAACGTATAGAGCTAAGAGGACTACAAGGCGCGCCACTGTAATGATTGGCGGGGCGTGGGGTTTCAGCTTATTATTATGGCCGCCATGGATTTACGCCTGGCCGTATATAGATGGTGAGAGGAAAGTGCCTCCGAATGAGTGTTATATCCAGTTTATAGAGACTAATCAGTTTATTACGTTCGGGACGGCCATCGCGGCGTTTTATGTGCCAGTGACAGTTATGTGTATATTATATTACAAGATTTGGAGAGAGACGAAAAAGAGACAAAAAGATTTGCCAAATCTTCAAGGTGGGAAAAAACATGACTCTTCGAAGAGGTCGAATTCTAGGTAAGTAATTTTTGAACTTTGAAATAAATTAATAGACTTTAACATAATTTAAATTACAATATACTCTTGTCGACGCAATGTAGTACACATTTAAATTTGAATTTAAGAAAATAAAATAATGAAAGTTACGTTTAGAATTCATGCCATAACTGTATTAAAGTGTTTGAAATTGTTCATTACTACATAGCAACGTAAACCTAGCAGTTCTGGCATGAGGCTACGAAAGGAATGAAAATTTATTCTTCTTGAAAGTTTTTATATCAGTACAATCAATTTTAGACCTTATCTATTACACGAAGAGAGTACTTTACATTGCTGCATTGAGGAAAATTTTTCTCTATTACAAAGGCTGTCTCCGCCCTGCGCTTGTAAGAGACCAAATGATGACATTCTTCTAAGTTGCCATAAACTTTTCGACTTTTCCCTATTCCTTTTTATAACTTTAGTCTGGTACGATAATGTGATAGAGAAAAAAGTCCATAACATTTATGATCATTCCAATAGAATATAAACGAAAAGCTGTAAGAAAATGTTGTATTTTTTATATATTATGTATGGGTTATATTAAATAACAATTTTACAATCATCAATTTTACGTTTTAACTGAAAATAAAATTTCTACCATACCTAATTTTCGATCATGTTAATGTCTTAAATTTCTGTAAATTTATTTTATTTTGAGAGTTTAATAGAAATTAGCAAATTCCTTCCTCGCAGAACGGGGGCTACGCTAATTCTTTATTGATAGCAAAAACCAAATCTATTTACGAATATATACATTAAGCGTTAATATAATATACTATATTGTTACGTTGAATTCATCTAAGTCTACAAAAACATAATTTTGAAATGTGTTCTTCTCTTGTACTCATATACATGGGGGAACTTCACATTCACTCACAGTTTTTAACAATCGTGCTGTGTTGAACCATTCTCTTTGAAATATTTCAAATTCTCATCATCTAATGACTTAGCATCATTAGTATAGACACTCGAATGGATGCATATTCATTCAAATCGATATTCAGACCAATTTAATTCAATTCAAAACGAGGAATCGAGATATCCATTCAGCTGTGGACAGCAATTGGCGTCGTATTACCATGACAAAGAGTGTTTTACTGTATGTTAATTAACACGAAGATATTCCGTTTATTTTCGAAATTAAATGTAGCCCTTGTTACTGCCACGTGCATGCGGCGTTTATAACGGCTTCGAGTATTAATTCTGTTCTTCGTTTACACAGAATTATAGCAACGATACAACGAAATATTTCTTATAAATGTTCTTGAAGTTTTTTTTAATGGGCGAAAATTTATTCAAAAGTTTTTAAAGCTATTTTTCATATTTTCACATTTTCTTAAATTACAGAAATATTCGTTATGTTATAACTAAATTTTGAAAGCATAAACGAATGTTATAAGTATATGTATTTGTGCGATACTTAAAGCTTGAATTAATAATGCATCAGAAGTATGTCAAATTTACATAAGAAACTTAACTGTAAACGAAAAATTCCCAAACGGCTGTGTTTTAACTGAACACAGATCTAATAAAAATACCTCAGAGCTCTTAAAAATTTCACCAACAACGCTTCACCTGAGCGTCGCCCCTTCTCCCACCGGCCTCGGCGGAACAGGGTTGACGTTGCACTATCATTAAACAATTTTCAAAAATTATATTATCCCGTTTCTGATAAGTACTTCCGATTTTTGTTTTCTGTTATCTTTTAAAACACTCAACCTTAACTTTATCTGTATAATACTAAAAAAAAGTGTTTTTTTAAATTCTGTGTGATAGTATATTTCGATTAGAATAATAGAATATGCTTTTATTTCTGTTAAACGTCAAGTTTTTGATGGTAATTATTTAATATTATGCCATTACAAGAACATTGTACCGTGGTAACTTTCATAAATGCTAAACGGAAAATGTATCTTTAATATCTTTGACAACCCTATAACGGCTTTTACAACGAAAGACATTACTTCAAGATGCGGGCAAGATTTACGCCCTAACGAATCTAAGTTGATGCAGGCAATTATTTAACGTGCGCCTCCTTAAATCTCCTTCAATTGTCTTGTTTTCTCTTACTTTTGTTCTTGCTTTTGCATGACAATCACTAAATTAATCTTATTGTACAATGTCCTACTTAGAACTAGATCAAATTAGGTTAATATCTTTTTTATTGGAAGATCGTAACTGGCCGGGAAAAAACCTTCTGTCCTCCAAACATGTGCCTTGAGTATGTAACTGATTTGTTGATAATCTCATGAAAAAAGTGAGCGAAATTAATAATCTTTCATAGTGATTTAAAATCTGAAGTTTTGTAAATGGCTCCGTAAGGTTTATTGCGATTTCATAATATTAACGTCCAGAACATCGAGTATTGCAGGTGACTAAAAGTAAGTGGAATGTATTTGGTACCTCAATTATAAACGGGACGGCAGTTTATAATTTTTTAATTAAAATTCTGTCCAGTCTTAATAAAATTACAATTCATTTTACGCTTTGGACAATTTCATAGAATAGTTTCTAGAACATATGAAATTTTGGGCCACCTTTTGAAAAATGTAGTAGTTTTTAACACTGAAGGTTATATATTAGAATAGATTGTCTCAATTTGTTTTTAATAATTTGTAATTGTAATTGTTAGTAATTTCACACATTAAAGATATAATTTTGTGGTTATAGGATGCTTATTGAAGAGTTTAGGGATAACCTTACACAGTACAATTTAAGTTATACCATGCCAAACTTGAAATTAGACAGGTCGAGTTATGATAGCTTTGCCCCTTGGGAGCAAATAGTGTATTAGGAATAGTCTTCTTATCTAGTAAATTGGATTAAAGTTCATAATCATTACATAAATAATTATTACTGTAGTAAAAAGTCAGTTATTTTCAAAAATTATTACTTATTTTAATTCTTAAAAAAGGATACGAAGAATTTTCTTTCGCGTACATAAACACACTTGGACGGTAGAGACAGTATTAAATTTACAAAATTATTTTCTTTTATAAGGTTTAACCTATCAATAAAAAAATAAAGAGATGCTATAAGCTTATATACGACGTTGTACTAAAAATATATAAAATTATCTATATAATCCAGTTAACGTTTTACTGGTATATTATTTGATATAAACAGAATATCTAAGTGAAACAAAGTGTTTCCCTTCAAAAAGGTAGAAAACATAGAAATCTGTTTTAAAGCGAAGTGCTAAGTGCTGAGTTTTCTATCCATTTTAAAGAATAATTTCTTATAGAAAATTCTACGATAAAGCAGCCATTGTACGTGAACCTTTTAACACGTATTTTATTGCAGCACGAATAATGCTTTGGTGCAAGTTTACTAAGCATAGACTTTATTCAAATAAATTGTAGCATTCTAATCTTATACAATATTATTAGCTCCTATTATAATTAAGATTTTTAGTCTTTTTGTGACAGACGACGGTAAAAGAGCAAAGCCACCTTTGATCGTAACTCAGCCCATAGGACAATTCTGATTAATCAATGGTGCGCTGTTACGGGTATGTTTATTTTTATTTTGGGCGTTTAGAGGTTCATAGATTTACGATAAAATGCATATTACTGTACTTACGTAAACACTGAATTTCGACATTCCTGTATACTGTTTAATTCATGAAAATTACCAGATGAAGCTTAGTATGGTATAATGTTACACCTGGCAAAAATTAGTTTTTGACGAGCTATACGAGGTTCTACCGCGCATAAAATTAACCTGTTAATATCCTACTTAAAAATTTCAGAAATATTTTTCAATTATTGTAAGTTCACAAATGACGTTTTAAAAAGGCAGCGACAGATATATTTGCTTAGATGGACTTAGCTCATAGATTTACAAAGTAAAGCTTAAGATAAGTACTTACCGCAATATTACAGAGAATTTTCCCACAATAGTGAAGGGTAATTAATTAGTGGTGTTCGCGAGTTGCCATCAATAAATTGTCGCTGCGGTGGATGCTACAACATCCATCCGTCTTTGTCACTGCACTAGTGCTATTTCGCAAAGGAAATAAAACATGCATAGGTATACTGTAAGTAGGTAGTGGTGGCATTTCAATATTTGAACCATTTACTCGTAGTATATCAGTGTATAATTTATGAATTCTTAAATTAAAACAAATCGATTGTATAACTTTAAAAAAAACGTAACGTGGCTCATAAAACATTCACCATCAAGTAAGCCTCGTATTCATAAAATACAATTTTATTTAAGTACACACCAAAGCCTTAATCTTAACTTCATCATAACAAGTTTATTCTGCTCAAAAAATGACTAAAATTTTATATATTATTATGTACACTTTATTATTTATTTATAAATTATAAATATTAAGATAACAGCATAATAGTCTAATACATTTTGCAATATAATAATATATTTAACGTTATCGCACCTACAGAGTTAATTTATTTCGTATTAACTTTTATCTGAATTATTTTTAATCGGATCCCTCTAGAAATATCGTAAGATATGCTCGAAGGCTGCTTGCCAAAACATAACCATTATGACGCATCGTAAACCACTGATATCGTAGTTGATGTGTTATCATGTCTGAGGTCTTACTCTGCCTTTGTCAGCTTTTTGTTAGAGGTTAATGACCCTTTCATGGATTAGACTCACTTTATTATAATAATCACAGAATCAGCTCAGGCCGATATTTTATTGCTTTGTTTGTTAGGTAATTTGTTTTTCTTTCGGCAACTAACAAAGCAGTAGTAAAAGCTAAATAAAACTACGAATTAGTTACGAACTAGAATAGACTAAGTGTAGCCGAAAACACGAATAAGTTCAATTATCAACTGTCAATCTTTCAACTAAAAAGAGCAATGTTTATCTGTACAAAATATAAAATATATTAATTCTTATTGGCGTAATTTTTAAATTGTGTATAAATCTCTTGTTACAATATCAATTTCAAATTTTATCGTAAATTCTATTCTTCACGTTTAATATTATTATAAAGCTATGTTTCTGAGAAGTGGTCGGAGTTAGGGAGGACGTTGATAAATGATCATAGGAACTTCCCTGATGTGCCGATTAAAATTACGTGCAGCGTTTGATTATTTTTATAGATGATTTATGGAATGGCCTATTGATTTTCTGACATTTATATCGGAGATAGTTATTAAGAGGGCTATATCGTTTAAATTGATAAATGTAGTCATAGGATTTGATTTTATGGCAATTCGTATTGATCATTATAAAATTTTGTCTATTATCTAACAAAAATGATACTTAATAGATATAACTATAACAGTATTTGACATAAAGGAAAATATGCAGAATCAACAAGACAATTTCCTTTGAAACGATCATAGAATACCCTAGATAAATGTGACACAGACTATTCATTTGCTAGAAACACGAGAGTGCTGATATACCATGACAATAATACTATTGAGTCCACGCTGGAACTGCCATTCTAGTCAATAGTATCGTGCTTTAGAAAGGTATTAGAGACAGAATAACATAGGTATATGAAGAGTGAAAGGGAAGGACGTCTGTTATTGTGTTCTGCCTCGATTGTAACTTTGCATACGGAAACCTTTTGTTTTGTATACGTGAGCGTCGAGGTTAGTTTCGTTTGTTAGAAACTGCTTAGTAAGTTGAGAAAGGTCTGTGATCTATCAAAAGGGCATAACATCACACGAAGCACTGTGTTAACTTCATGTTCAGTCAAAACTTTCATCAGAGGAACTGAATGCACAGGTGTTGAATAAGTCTAAAAGGATAGATATCGATAGAAAAGCTGTCAGATTTGTTGCAAAAAAATAACATTAAATTTACTTTCATCAATATCAAAAATCGTCCAATCGTGTTTTCAACCAGTAATGCCCGTATTTTGTATTAAATTATCGAAGTCTACTTTCTGTCTATTGGAAAAATTTCATAGTGAATTTTGGTGTCGCAATGATACGTTTTATAGTCCCATGAGGAAAATGAAATCCATTATCAACACTGCAATTCCAAAGTTTAAGTTGCGTGGAACCTATTTCCCTCCCTATTGTGAAGTTATCTGAAGTTGTTTTAGCTTGAATAGCCCTTTTTATGCCAATATGAAAAGCATCGTTTTTACACACGACCGATTTTTTTCGGATATAGCAATTTGCTTAGTCCGTTTTCATGTTTTGCTCCTTTGAAAGTCGGTCGTTGTGGTTTTGGTAATCTTTTTCTGACGGTACCTTTTCATTATTTTCTTTACTTTCCCTGTTGCTTTCGTATTGTGAAAGAAATAAAATTTTTTCATGTTGAAACTACTTTGCATTCTTGCTATTAAAGTCTTGCTCTATTGGTTATATCCTTACGGATGATAAAGATATTGGGCATTTTTCGATACTCCCGCCACTTATACCGAGATATTTCAATAGTTAAGCTATTTTATGAATTCTAACTTGTCTCTTATATTCAATGGAGTGTTTATTACTTTAAAAGCGATATTCTAAAAGTTGTAAAAATAGTTTAATATTCATATCAGACTTGCTATTAAATGAGATAGTAGCATCAATGTAATACTTAGTGTTATTGTGGGATCTAAAAATACGATAGTGAATTCTTAACAAATAATTATGAGACTATTTTGTATGACCTAAGTTAACAGCTGGCGTAAGCAGAATTGCAGATATATCTAATAAAGATTCGATTCAGCTCCGAAGTCCCAGTCTCACTTGACAGTTTCTTTAACGCAATATCCCACAGATTTATTTGTTTGTTGTTTGCAAAAATCGTAATGTAGACGAATATTTACGAGTCTTAGTAATTGGATGTTTGTTATCGAGTGACTAACGTGGATATTTGTACATTTTAAAGCTAGTTTTATCTCTTTCAACGATTTTTGAAATTCCCAAGATAAATTCCTGAGATAAAAATATTTATTAAACTAGATCCTCGCGTTTATGACGATCGATACAGAATTCATAAACGTAAAATCGGTATAACAAATATTACTTATTAAGGGATATTTATTATATGTTTTTGAAATACACTTTTATGAGTAGTATGAAATATAAACGTGCTCATCTACTCATTTGTCATCATGAACGTTTATGCAAATCGGGTGATGCGATAAAATGTTTCATATATAAATTACCACTCCTCTTACCGTATTCTACCCTTATTGGCAACTAAGAGTAACTTATAGTCATTTCAATGTCCCATCTATCACATTACCAAATTTTATTCCGCACCATTCAGCGGTTTAGATGAGAAAACGTAACAAACAAATAAACAAACTCAATTTTGGATTTGAAACTGGATTTATGAAACTAATTATAACATAAATTGTGCCAATACAATACATAACATATAATTCAATACATAACATATAACTTTACTTAAAATGTCGGCTTGAGAATCTCTTAAGTCTTTTTACCGAATTATTACAAAGACAGGCATATAGATAAGTAGTACTCAAGATAAACCATGAAAAGCGTTTAAATCTAAGGTTAAGAAAGTTCGCGAACTTGACTGTCTTTTTGAATGATCCAAAAAATTACTAGAAAATTCGATCAATAGATTTCGTTTCATTTATAAAATAGAATTAATTTACTGTTTAGTATATATAATAAGTCTGAATTAATCCATCATTTTCTTTGAATAAATAAAGTTAAAGTTGACAGAGAGTGTATTTAGTCTAAAATGTTTGCACTTAGACTATATAATATACAATTAAGATTCTGAAGCTTGCACACAGAACTAATCTGTTGGCAATTTAGTTGAGATTATTCCTCTCAACTCTTTGAGTGGTATAAGTTATAATGGTACAGCGTTTTGATATAAAGTAAAAGCGAAAATTAGGTGTAATGTTTCAAATCATATTATATTAACGTTTAAATTAGGAAACTTCTCCAAAAAAAAAACATAAAAAAGGTGAACATTAGCATTTTGAAAAGTTTAAAATCTAAAATCCATAGTCCGATATAGGGAAAACTAAAAATAAGAATAACTAAAAATAAGGCGTTACTGTGAAAATTTAATTGGAAAGCTTTCAATTTTCACTTAGTTTGAAAACACGCTTGTGAAATACGAAATCGCATTTAAGTGTGAAATGTTCATTTATAACCAATAACCTTTTTCGTACGTTTTGCAGCTGATAACTTGTACTGATGACTGAACGCATACACTTTGGCACAATGCCAACTTCTGTTCTACGGACATTCATCTCACTTTATGAGCCTTTGATTAACCCTTTCGAATATTTGCGATTGAAATATTGCCTTATATTTTCCTTAAAAGCCTTCCAGAAGTAAAGTAAATTGCTATTTTCACTTTCGTTTTTATATTTCTTGATTTATGATATTAATTTTTGACTACTTGGTAATACTTAGTGTAATTGTTATCTAATGATTTTGGTAAAATACGATATAAATACAGAGATGAATAAATTATTCTAGATACAAAGATAATAATAATCTAATTGTAGTAAATGTAAAGAAGTTGTAGTTATGATTTTTTCTTTAGAAGTAATTAAAGATTTCTTATGTCAAATAATGACAGTAAACTGTACTATGTTTGTACCTGTCATGTATACAGTGATGAAACTCGAGAGATTGACGCTCGTGCTCGCTCCGAATCCGGTGATGCAGACTCCGTGTATCATGTCAGAGGAGCGCTGGACCCCCGATGGAGAGACTATCAGGTAACAAATTTTCTACTTACTTCCCATTTAATAGTAACCAGATTATTTGGGTTTCAATCCTGGAAAACAATAAATAAAGTTATAACAGATAGGCAAGACAAAGAACGTTGCTCAGCGACTGGTTTGTAAAAGATGGAGTGCGAATAGACATAAAAGTGTGTCCGCCTCAAGCCCTGGAAATTCACAATGCCTTTGATAATGTATTGTATCACACGCGTATTTATTTATTTTTTTTGTATTTTTTGATTCGAATATATTTATACTTGTAGTAGACGAAACAATACAGACTATTACAAGACGAGACTCTCAAACTATATTATTGCGTTTGATCCCTATACGCCATTATGTACATTATTATCCTCACACCGTTATTATTACTACACTAAACTAATTACAATATGTTCTAAGTTAAATTCCAGTAATTCGCTAAGTATAGTCACTGGCGTCTTTAATCACCAAACATTTATCACACCTAACAACGAGGATTTTTTAATGCGATAAGAAGGCAAATGATCATACAGTTCACCTATACTAAGCGATTCCTCTTGCCCATGAACACCTCCAAGATCAGTAGATCTAAAAGAGACGTTGCTAACCTTAATGCCTTGGCCATATTAGGTACATCATTTGTCATTTTTAGTAACGGTCTGCTGCCGGCCTTATTTATCTTTATTTCGAATATTCGGAAATTCATAGACTGAAATCCAAATGCGCACAGTACTCTACCCCCGGACGGAACTTATAATTTATTAGGAGTTCCACCTACCACATTTAGTACTCGAAATGCCTGTGTTGTTGACACTCTTCTGGACACATGCAGCCAGTACCCGAATCAGGCACGATATTTGTTGAAAAAAAAAGTTAAGCAAACAAAATGCGCTGTAACATATGCAATGCTTTGTAAAACCTATTTCTATAAATCACTACGAATTACTGTATTATTCTAATAACGTCATGGAACACAAAAATTAGTGACATAATTTAAATTTAAAGTATGTTTTCGTTCGTATCCTTCACTTTTTACATGTGTCGTTCATCTGCAAAAGGAATTCTAGAACCTTCTGCTTTGTAAATCGAAACAATACATATATCGACACTGACGGTCGAGTTGCAATTTGTAACTTAGTACAAATTTCGACAAGGCTTCTACTCGGTGGACTTTCCTTTAACTTTATTGGTATGCTACAGGAAATTTGCTTATGAGTTTCAGATAACATGTGTTTCCAACGACGGTCGATTGAAATGGGACTAATGTTATTCTTATCGGACGCTTAATGCATTATCGTGAATCACATTATATTAAATATTCACCATGCGTTTAGTGATAATCTTATATTCCCACGTTTAATGCGGTTTCTCGAAAATGTCGTAGCCCTATCTCTTAAGAGAGACGGAACCATTTTTTTTCATATAAAATCTATGTTTCTTACAAATTAGTCGCAAATTTAACTAATATTTTTATAAATACATACTTTTACTATATTGTGTGTAAAAATGTGTAATTTTATTTTATTCACTAAAACTCCCTGAGATATCGTTACTATGGAAGTTTTGATTATTTTCCTATAATGTTTTGTCCACACAATGTCTCTTAAATAAGTATTTTCAATATCAATATCCATATCTTTCCCACTGGCTATAAAGGAGCCACGGCGAAGTCGTTAAGGCACAAGCACCAACTCGGTCGCGTATCACGGCTTATCGTTTTTGAGCAGTGCTACTCGATTTTGTCGTCATATTTCGTTTAACGGTAAGTCTATTAGGAACACATGTTTTTACAAAGTTGATAGATCCATTGGTCCTTATATTATACCACCAACGTAAACAGATGAAATTATCATGAATATACGAAATAATAAAATCGACATAAGAACCTCTTACTCGTATGCCGATTCACAAAACAATAATTTACAAAATCAAGTTTTTAAATAATATTACAAAGAAGTTATTTTATAGTTTAAAAATGTTCAATATTTGGAGTGAAAATTTTCTATATTTGTTTACAGCGTATTATTTCCATTGGTCGAAGATTTTCAAGTTTTCCCAATGAAATGCAGCGTCGACTCGTACCTAATTCGACGCACATAAGTTTTGACGGCAACTTTCTGAATAAGCTGAACTTAATGCAATTTGTTCGACTTTCACACTCCTCTTATAAAATAATTTAATTTTTTGGTTTAAGAGAACATAAATGTAGGCTTCTTAATAGAATTTATTTAACCGAGCTATTGTTAAAGTTTTATAAATAGAGATATATAAAGCAATATACCTATCCTATTTATACATATATATATTAATCACTACGGCTAAGACACTATAATTTTTTTCTATTAATTTTTGCAGAATATTTTCTATAATATTTGGTGTTCTAGTGCTTCCTGACTAAATTAAAAAGCAGGTAAATCCATGATCTGTAAAAAATATTCAATAACTTCCGTATTATTTTTTTATTACGTCGTTCCCGCTAGTCGTGTTTAATGTGAAAAATCGTATTTATTATCCTTGGTTCGTATCGATTTGGCTTCATTCCAATCATTGTAACGGTTACCCCAAGGTTGGCAAATAACCGGAGTTGTTTCGGGTTAGCAGCACAGTTGGCAATAGCATAGTAAGTTAGCTGATTGCCAATTTATACAGGTGACACTACCGGCCCTTCTTACATTTTGAATTTGGAACTTTCACTGAACTATTTGAACGTTATTTTGATTTGATGAAATTAAGTATAATTGTGAATATTTTTTAAAGTCTTTATGTTCATGATTGGGATTTTTTGTACAGGGGGGAAAATGTCAAAATCGACTCCGTGGTTGGGCGGCTGTAAGGAGCTGGTGCGTAGCATGGTGGCACTCAGGAAGAGAAGATTTGGAAGACACTGAACTTGAAGAGGAGCCTTCCGACTTGGGTTATGCTACGCCCGTGTCAGTTGAGACACCGCTGCAGAGTACTGTTTCCAGGTATCTTAAAATCGGGACTTTTTGTATGTTAAACTCATACGTTAATAAAACATAATCTCTTCCTTTTATAAGTAATTCTATATTTATATTCAGCGACTTAAAAATAATTCTGTGGAGCTATTCAAAAAGTAAAATGCTAAATAATGAAGCTATTAAAGTTACTGTCGCTACATAAAGGGAACGTAATAGCTGGGTCTTTTTGTAACTATTAAAGTATTATAACAACAAAGTTAATTATTCTCTCTTCACAGATGCACTTCACTAAATGTAATCAGGGATCCGTTCGCTGGGCGAGGTGGGTCGGGGGGCTCCAATCCGGACGGAGGAACTTCGCCCCTACGGCGGAACTTTGAACCGCCGACGATCCCTAGTGCCCGAGATAGTCGCTCCCTCCCACCAAACACTAGAATCAATACAGCTACCTCACCAGCTCCCAAATCTGTATCAGCTGACTCAGTTTACACTATAGTTATAAGACTACCTGACGTAGACTCCGAAAGACCTAGCATAAAAATGATCACTGAAGAATCTCCTCCTTCGGTCGCGCGGGTGTACCGCCCTCCTGCCAGAGGTGATTCAGAATTAAATTTACACCCAGCTGGACATGCTGGCCTGTCGAGAAGAACATCTCATATACAAGATGTAAGAATACCACTCAACGCGAAAATTATACCAAAGCAGTTGGCAGGTAAAGGGATCACAACGAAACAACCTAAGAAGAAGAAAACGCAAGAGAAAAAGCAAGAAACGAAAGCGGCGAAAACACTCTCTGCCATCCTTCTATCTTTTATCTTAACGTGGACGCCTTATAATATTCTTGTGCTCTTAAAACCTTTGACGGCATGCGCCAAGTGCATACCGGATGAACTATGGTCGTTCTTTTACGCTTTGTGTTACATTAATTCTACTATAAATCCAGTTTGCTATGCTCTGTGTAATGCGACGTTCAGAAGAACGTATGTTAGAATTTTGACTTGTAAGTGGCATAATAGGAATAGAGAAGCTATGACTAGGGGTGTGTATAATTAAGTAAACAAATGAAGTGATGAAATTCCAGTTAACTTGTTTTATATATTGGTGCCAAGGTCGAAATTGCCCAATCTTGGTAGCCATTTTATACATCTTGTTAAAGCACATTATTATGTAAATCAACATATTATGTGACAGAACATTCATAATCTAATCAATATTTTAATGCGTTAAAAATCATTGGAAGATATTTCTTTGAGTACTTTGTATTTTGTCCTAATTTTGTTAGTGAGTTGAACGTCCCGTCCAAAAGCAATTTCTTTGATATATTTTTTAAGTTAATTTAAACTCTTCTGTTATAAGAAGATGGATTGTTGGAAGTCGGGATAATCATTGCAAAATATTAATATTCATTAGTAGGTAGGTGTATTTAAACATCACGTGTAATAGATAAGTCATTTTTAAAATCTAGTCTTTTCTTTTCTAGTTGAATATTTTGATGGTGTCTCGGTACTGTGTGAGCTTTTAGGGTAAATGTTGACGAATTTAGGAGCAGGATAGACAAATACATTACATTTTTCTAAATCACCAATTTTTGTATTACTTTCCTATTCGCTTTTTATTATTAATTATGCCAACTATTCCAAAATATATTTATCGTATTTGCTGTAGATTTAAGGTCATGTACCAGATAACTAATAATTTGAAATAAATTAACACGTTCTGAATGATCCCATAAAAGAAAATGCAATGTTCCATATATTAAAATAGTATTTTTTTTAACCAATGTATATGTGCCAATTACTGTTACGCGTAAATATATGCCAAATAAAGTGTTTAGGTATTGAAAATAAGAGAGAAAAATGCGCCTTGTTTTTGATGTTTCGTTTAGTTGCAATTTTCTTAAGATTTTAAGGAATAATTATGTATATAAAATACGTGGGAAATAAAGTGTCATCTTAATTTGCAATCTATTTACATTTTTGTATCGTTTTCACACTTATACAACGACATCTCTTCAACTCGTTCACCTTACATTGTGGCATATAAACGAACTTTAAAACGAAATCAAAATCAAAGGTGTTTTGTAGAATTTATAGTATTTAATAATTAATGCTACGATTGTGTATATAAATAATTTGCCTTATATCGTAAAAATTAATAACATAAGCAATATTAGTGAATGAAACTAAATAAATAAATCTCTAAGACATTATATTAATACACAGACGTTTTTTCAAATTAATGATAAGCAATGATCACAATGAAGTACTTTTTTCATCTTTTTTAATTTTTTTCATTTAATTTTAAATGACTGTATTTAAGAATAAAAACATGAGTATATTGATTGGTTAAATGATTTATGTATGCAATCGTATATTCATAAGTTACGTGATTCTGTTTAACTGAATTCTAAATATTGAGATTTATAAGTATAAATTAAAGCATGTACATATATTACTTAATATTCATATTATATTATACGAATATTATTATTGATTCAAAAATAGAGTATACAAAACAGGTTTACTATTGTAATCATTATAAAATATAATGCACTATGCATTGTGTCGTATGACGTTCCTTTGATGTAAAATTAAAAAAAAAATTGTTAAAGCAAATAAAATATACTTAAAGTTATCATTAAAATTAATAATTTTTATTATTGTGTGTGTCTACACGTAAAGATAGTAAAAATAGATTTCAATTCATATATCCTGTAGTTTACGCTATGAAATTCATATAAAAAGATAGTTATTACAAGTGACGAAAAAATAATTCATCTCATATTTATTAAACAATGTTTAAAGTAATACTCTTTCGTGATTTTATACAGATAAAATACAATAATGTATGTAACAAAACACAACTTCTCTACACCTTTTGGGGCTTAATATTATCTGTAGTCCCTAAATAAAACTGGCTTGTCTCATGTTCTTTTATATTATTACAGTATAACTAATTATGTTGTAACAATGTATAAAAATATTGTTTACGGTCATATAAAATATATTTGATTACATCATGCACATACGGTTTGTAATAACTCTCTTTGAATAATTCTTATACCTAAAATGATCGACAATGCGCACAGTAAAGTTTAGAATTTTCGTGTACGTCCCTATATGTAAATTAGAATGACATTCTAGATGTCTTGTAGACTTAAAATTATTTCAAATTACTCAATGTTTTCAAAGTGATTGCAATAAATTCTTGAAATTGTATCCATTGTTACGAAACGATAAGGAGGTTACAAACGATAAGTGCCAAACAAAGAATAAACAAAACGATTGCGGAGTCCTCGTCTTTATGATATGATATGATATGATATGATGTATTAATTTTCGAAAAAACGTATTTAAAGATATACATCATATCACGCTGTGCAATATTTATACAATTCTTATTAGCGCACGAATCCATAAACGCGACTAATAGATAATCACGCAGCAACAATAGTGATAACAGAACACTTCTTAAATAGCATCATTCCCCCGTAGAACAAAAAAGTCAATAACATAGCTTATATCTTGGGAAGGACTACGGGTATTATTTTTGCAACACGGTCGATTTCTTTTATAAAAATATGTCTTTTGATGTTAATTGTCCTGACAAATATATTTATAGATAATACTGATTGTAGTTATCACAGATCAGACAGTTTCATGTGAAATTAACACAGCTGAAGTTAACACGAAAAGTTAACTATTTTCTTCCTTTTATGAAATCATGCGTGATAATTATTTTAATGATTACTAGAATCGTATATGTAGATTGTATAAGTATAATTTATATATTTATACAGCATTAAAATACTACTTGGAATGGTAAAAATATAAATTTTAATGATTTTGTCACATTTATATAAAACATTCTAGAAATATACCTATCTAAGCAAGTAAGGTATATTGCAAAATACTGCACTAGTTAAAAATTTTGTATTCTGTAAAATAATTTTATCGTATTCAATATTAAAATATAGTAAAATATAAAAAAAATAAAAACAAGGGATAAAACGAACTGAAATATTTAATTCTCTTATAAATAAATGTTGTGTAATTGTAGTGTTTTAAACAGTGACTCGTGAGATTAGAAACTGCACATATTTTTAGAGGCCAAATATAAAAGTAACTTGGAAATATTGCAAATTTGAATATGTGACCTCTGTTTTATGTATCTTTAATTAAAATAAGAACTTTTTGTTTTGGTCTCCATGCTCAAATAATATTAAATATTATTCGTATACCCCGAACACAAATTATAAAATGCCGGAGTATATTCTAATAATTTATAGCTAAAAACGATCTTAATCCTGTCAGCTATCAAAATAGGCCCTTTCGTTTAAAAGCTACGATGCCACAAACATGCACGTCAGTGTACGTTTTTTGTGTCGGGGTTAATAATAGCAGTGTAATATTTGAATTAATTACACGTACAACGATATTTCGAAGTAGATAAAAAATTTGCAATAACAGATTTGTAATATTTTCGTGTTTATTTTGTATCTATGTATTCAGTAAGAAATTATTGAGGTATGCCTATTACAATGATTTATCATTTAAATATAAAAAATAATATCGTGATAACTATTTAATTTACGATGAATAATAAAAAATACATTTATTTACGACTTATGGATTTTAATTTGTATAACATTGTTACGAGAAAACATATTATGGTGATTTAAAATAAATTAAAAAATGAGTTATTACGGTATTATAAAAAATAAAATAAGTACAGGTGAACTGTAAGTATAAGATAAATTTAATACAAAGCTGTATCAAGTCTAACCTATAATAAATGTATTAAAATAGTTTTATTATTATCGATGTACAAGTTTAGACTCAAGTGTATTTATCAATAAATAAATGTGGTTTTTGTAAGTTATTTTAAAGATTATTCCATGTTTTTGTATAACTAAAGACAATAAAAATTTAACTAAACAGTGTTCTTTTCTACGGAAATGTCCACATTAAGTACACAACCGTGACCCACCGTTGTGCTCGTATATGTCAAGAGAAGGTAATTTTAAATTTATTCACTTATCGTAAAAAAATTATTGCTAGTACTCTTATTACTAATTTTATAAAAACGAAACACTAGACATTTGAAGAAAGAATTAAATTTTGCAATGAAATATATTGGTTAACTAACAAAATGAGAAATGTTCAAAGCAAAATTATCGTTTTTGATATGCTGTTCGTTGCTATAAAATAATAAGTAATTCACACCAAATGCAGCAAAAAACAAAAAATCATTTCAACTGATTTTATACAAAACACTGTGTGATTCATCAGATCTCGTTTGACACCCGTTTCATAGATTTATAAACAATTTGTTCTCACATAAGCTAATTTTCTTTAAGAAAATAGTTATTTAAGTGGTGGGCGCGATTTCTCGCCACACTCCACATCTGTTTGCCTTAGAGCGATGATATAACAGGCATATGGCACCTCGTTCTTTTAAAATTATTTAAAAAACTGACATTATAAGTAAATCAAGCCGCAAGAACGTTTTCAATTGATCTTAAGTATCATTCTGAAGTTAGTTAATATGCATAAGGCAGTGCTATCATTAAGACCTCGTTATGTGACTTTATAAATATTCAAATAACGCACAAAACGCCCTGTCTGTCACATAGGGCGTGAAATTTAATTAAATTTTCAATTTCATATTCTTATTGATACGTCTTATGCGAAATTAAACATATATTTTATCAAACATCTCTTAGGAGCCTAAATAAAAGTTGATAATTTTTTAAAAAATATATCAATTTTTAAGCAGATGGCGGTAAATTTTAGTTACGTGATGTTTCTATTCATTTCTTTATCTTGATTCCAAAATATATAAAATTATTAATTTTTAAATTTATATATCTAATGTGTTAATATGTTAAACGTATAACAAAGGATTTCCATTAGTCCACAACAACGAATTCTGAATATAAGACCGACTCATTACACACAGTGCAAGTTCTTGTTAAAAGTTAACGCAGTTGGGCGATAAATCTAATGGGGCGAGATATTTATGTGAGCTTTACCTGGGAGTTGCAAACTATTGCTTCCTACTGTCTAGCGTCTTGGGGTACGTTGCCGACTATAATAAAACTTATGAAACGTGAAATACAATTAAATTTATCTGTGTCTGAGATCAAAAGTTATTTATTAATTCACGATAAAGCCCGTTAATCTTATAGATTATTTATACCCAACATTTTTTGATTTTACGCTTATTCGCAGCTTAGTATTTTGGAAACGTGAAGTTTTCATGTCACATGTTACAACAAACGAGACGTTGGCATTGCTTGTAAATTTATTTCAAAGCATATTTTAATACTCAAGTCTAGGTATATTTTAAAGTACAAATTAGGAATTTGAACAAATAAAGCAAATTTATCAAGCTTTACGCCTAAGTAATGGATCTTAAGTAATTGTAAGACATCAAAAGCAGCACGTCTACCACACAATTTAACAACGAAAAGGAAAAATGTACTAAACAAACATTCGCATAGAAAAAGTTGAGTAGCTTTGGTTAAGGTTGGACGTATATATATTTTCACGTAATAGAGATCAATTAGGTCAATTGTGAGAGTTGCAGAGAAAACAAGAAAATAAGACATAAGTATACGAAGCGCAATAACTTTCTTCTCACGAGAATCTATATTTATTCCGTTAAGAAAGCGATCATATTTATCAATGTATTTTCAAAGAAGTGCTGTGTTTGGACGCTTTTAAGCTTTTACTTAAAGTTCTGAGCGAGTCATAGTAAATGTTTAAGTGTGTCGCTCCCCAGCCCATAAACTAACTTTAAGATTCTCTACGCAAACTCTGAATTTCTAACTTTGTTAAATAGCGCATTAATATTATACGGTAGATACAATTTACGTCCTAAGTATATGTATTAGCGATATTATTAATTTATCATTTAAAATAGACTAATAACAACTTGTCCAAATATAATAAAATATTAGAAATACAAGCACTTAAGGGGTGAAGTAAAATATTAGAAATACAAGCACTTAAGGGGTGAAGTCATTTTTATAACCAGATATCTAGGATTAAAACCTCGCTTGAAGACAAATTTAAATTCACTTTAAATATGAAGATAGAGTCGACGAATTACAATATATATTATTACAGATAACCTACCAAACAATTAAAATTATTGTTAACATTGTATATCTTCTAGTTAACATTTGGTATAGCTAGACTAATGATTGATATAAAATTAATCAATTTATCTTTATTTATAAATGCGTAATATGCATATAAGTGCGTCAATCGTTCATAAATTTTACATTTATTGGAGCGTAAAACAAAGGTCAGTAGTAACTATATTTGGAGTGAACTAATTGGTTCTAACGAGAATTGCGCCTTCTAAATCATTCGGAGTTAACCACATAATATACTGCAGGAAATAATCAATAACATCATTTTTTCGTAACGCGCAATTAATGCTATGCTCGAAATTACTGCTTTCATAGTATTTATTATATGTGTCTCGTAGATGACTTGTCTTTTTTGCTGTTTTAGTTGGATTTTCTTAGCTAATATTGTAAATTCATCTTATAAGTGGAACTGACAGGAAAAGCTAAAAAAAATATTCGTTATTGTATTCTCGTCGTATAATTTAATGTATTAGCAAGTATTGTCAAACAATGAACCATATTCCTAAAGGAAGCTTCACACTTCGAATCGAATTTTCTTCAAATTATTTTCATTAATAGACTTATATACATTAAATAAACAGTTTTTCATACCTTGTTAATTATTTGAATGAAAGTTGTTTGCAAAGTAATTTTCATTGAAGGTTTTCATTCCAAACGAGTCCATTACATAGCCACGGAATTTGATCATGATATTATGTTCTCAGATATTCTGAAGGACTCGATGTTGTCAGTTTAATTACATTTTCAATTTAGAAAACTTTAGAAAAGACTGGATAGGATATTCGCGTTTCAATGTGACATAAATTGAGAGAATAATGTTATTGAAGAATTTATTTGTAGAAAGTGAAGTCATCTATTTGTTTTACTGTCACTGTGCCAATACAAGATTTATAAATAATAGACTCGTGCATAATTTGATACTCCCGTTCTCATAAAGTAAATCTTGAAGAAAAATTATAGCTATGCAAACATTGATTTTTATTTAAAAAAAATATTCTCAATATTAATTGTGACAATGTATGTTCAGGCTAGTTTGAATAATACATTATATTTCTTTAATTGAATAAGTTATCTTATACATAGACTGGGCAATATTTTTAGATTACTCATAAATAAATTATGTTGTATTTTATAAATATATCTAAGAGAACATATCGGTTATATGGAAGTAGTTACCAATAATTTTTGTCCATTACCTTATACGTTTTCCGGACAATATCTGCAAATATCCTTTGCGAGTAGTCGTGTCATGTTCTAAATTATGTCAGGATATCGACGTAACTCGACACGAGTAATTCCAATTAGGATAGAAGTACTTATATCGTGTTGGAACTTACTACGGAAGATATTAAAGGGTATTAATCACAGAGGAGGAACATTTAATCAAACGAGATAATATATGTTAGGTGATTGATAGACACTATGTTCTCTACGCTTAAAAGTCAAGGTATACTTGGAAGACTACCTAATACTAATCCATATAATCTATAACCTATTTCTCTCTATATATACTAGTATAATATTAATATTACAATTTATAACCAATATTAGTTTATTTGGTGGATAACGTTGCTGTGATATTAATACTATCATGATATATTATACGAGTGCAACAGATTTATCACTACGAATTTAATTCATTGAATTTGAAGGATGAAAAAATAAAAATATTATTACTTTATAGATTTTGAATAGAAAGGGCATTTGTTAATAAACAAATAAAGACAAGGAGCGCCGCTCAATTTTTCAGTAAAACAGTAGAGAATTTAATTATCGAATATAAATGTTTATGAAATGTTCTGTAATTGTTTTTGATGATGTAGTCAAATATTGGTATCAATCAGTTTATACTAAAAGGATGACATATTTCATCATACACAGAACAACTCATTCAAATTTAATCGGGTCTTTAGTTTAAGAATGTATCAAGTACTAACATTTTAACATTGATCTTTATTAACAAAGAATAATTAATGAATAACTATATCTTTTGTTATCTACTACTATTCGAGGGTAACAAGCATCAAGGATAATTTGTAACTAACTTAGAACTTTTCCGCGTTGCCTGACAACGTTAACTGAATTTGGAAATTGAGTTTTACTGTACTGGAGCTCCAAGTTTCAAGGGCGTGAAAGGGATTTCTTTGGATATCTGAGACCACTATATCACATGTTCAGTTGGACTTTAGCTGGCTACGTGTTTGTTTATCAAAATTAGTGTAAGTAGGTTTTCTTATATGGCAAAAATATTCTTTAGTTTCTATACACTTTTGTTACTTAGGCAGATTACAAAACTGATTACAGAAATTTATGAAAATCATTACTGTTTTATTAGATTAGATATTCTTCCGAAGCGAAAATATTCCTGAATTTTATAAAAGGTATTAGGGCGAGTATAAAAGCGAATGAGGTCGGAGCTACAGAGCTTTTCGAATAATACATCAAGAAACATATCATTTGAAAACCTTATGAGAGATGAGAAAGTACTGGGCAAAAAGTGTCTCAATTTACCACAGTGTTTATTTGGTATATTTCATTTGTTGTAGAGGATAGAGATTTAAGTAAGAAACTTTTTTGTTTCAATAAAGTTAGGGTAATTTATCGAAAAAATCTAAAATTTTTTTACATAACTTACCAATATACACGTATCGTAATTTCATATAAATACATATTGGTACCCATAAATGTACGTCTTGTATTACAAAATTGAATATTTCGATTTTTATACTTCGGTATTAAAGGATGGTACTTGTGACTAATGAAACGAAAAGGGAAGTGAATGAATGCTTTTTATTTAGTGCTTTGACCAAAGAACGAACAGTTGTTTATGCTTCGTCTGGTGACGGCTTAGTGGTATTTGCCGTAGCCGTAGCCTCCGTAGCCTCCGTAGCCTCCGTAACCTCCGTAGCCGCCGTAGCTACCGTAGCTCCTGTAAATAACTGGCGCTGCCACAGCGACAGTTTTGACTACAGGTACGGTGACAGGAGCAACGTAAGATGTACGGATTATAGGAATCGGAGCAGCCTTGTAATAGTTCGAGGTGGAGTACGCTGGTGCGGCAATAATTGGTGCTGCCAACTCTGTGAATTAATTAAATTATATTGCAACATTTAAATCCAGATGGTTGATGGCCTTGCTAGTATAGCTGAACGACTTAGAATAATTCTAAAGAAAGCAGGGATTATTCTATGGTTTAACATGTTTGTATTAAATTCTATAATTTCTAGAAGAAATTTATTCGTAGGTCCGGTTAATTTCGAACATAATATTGCGTGGGAGGAACATTTTGATTCCATTGGAGACGCTAACCATCGTACATAGATTCATGAAATGCAGTCATGCACATCGTCTACAGTTAATAATTTTCTAAAAATTCTAAATAAAAATAAATAAGTTAACAGCCTAACCTCATGTGGTTGAGGTATGAAACTTAAGTTGATTAATAATTCTCTCCCGATGACTGCCGTAAAAAATACACACCTTTTAAGTCACATGAAAAATATATTTAGTAATAGTACTCACTATATCCTCCGTATCCACCGTATCCTCCATAACCATATCCCAGGCCGTAACCAATGCCCTGCACGGAGGCAGCTACGGCCAAAAGAAAGGCAAGCTGAAAAAAGCCAGTGTTCAGTCATTTTATGCGTAAAGAAAAATATATTAAGAGTTTTAATCTTCCATTTACACGGTAAGTGTCACTATTTGAATATTAATAATATTTTATTATGAAAATAAAATACATTTTTAAAACAATTAATTTTCAATATAAAAGCATTAGTTATGAATAAAAATAAATAATGTTAATACCTCATAAAAAAACAAATCACTTACTGTAATGTAGGAGTTCATTTTACTTCAGTTCAGCAGACGAAGTGTATCGATCGTAAACGCACAGAACATTTATATACTGCTGGAATTTCCTGTCAAAAATCCGTCTAAACTAGGTGCGTGTGCTCCGTTGCAAAACAGAGCGTCATCGACGCAGCAGTGGAACATCCTTGTAACCTTCAACATTATTCTATTTTGATGAAGTATATCTGCAACTCATAAACAGATATATAAAGGACATACAGATGCACAATCATGCCAAATTAATCGTTTACAAAGAGTATTGAGAGATGTAGAAAAATCGATATGCAATTTATCTAGTGCAAAGCAGAAATTTACTATCGATATACCTATTTACACTAATATAAAATCGAGTATTCAATAATAAACTGAACCATTGTATTTTGTACATTTATTTGTATTTTATATAGCGAATTTGATGGCTTTATTTGACATATATAAGGTAAGCTTCATTATTTGTAGTAAAGTCACAACGAAAATGTAATAGTTTTGAGTCCATATAAAATATAAATTCTCTTTGGCCATCTCTCAGATTTTTATCAAATATATCCTAAAGATGGCAATAGACAACTTCTAACAATGTTAAAGTTGTATATTGTCGTCAAATTTTCAACATTGCATCGTTTAAAAAAGTTATAAGAGTGGCTGAAACTGTTTTAGGTTCTGTTCTGTTCTTTTTATCTAGGCTTTTTGTGGTACAAAGATGAACTATATAAGGCTATAATGATCTTGATTCGTGTCAAATCTTTATTATTTACAATCTATAGGTTTAGAATTAATTTAATCGTCATCAACGGCTCTTATCTTTTTGTACTTGAGAAATTAACTCTTTTACGACCGTGACGCAGCTGTGGCGTACCAAAGCCTAACATCATATAAACATGACTGACATTTTAGTATAATTTTGTTTTTTGAATAATTTAAATTCATATATGGAAAATTTATTCTTATTAAAGGTTTATGATTACATAACGTTTTACTGAGTTAGAAAACCTCTCAAAATAATAACTCTATTTATTTCTGTACCAACATTTTGAAGTGGTTTGTTTTTTATGAAAAATATTTTTATTTTGTGTTATATCTCTTGCATTTTCATAATGTAATAAGAATGAAATAGGCACAAGGCACTGCAATGATACCTATTATCTATATGCAAATAATGTTACTTATTCGATATAGGTTTTGCCGTAATTATTAGTTACTAATAAACATTAGTTACGTATGGATGCGATTGTGGAATATTTTATACGCAACGACGGCCACAGAGGTCGTTTTCGTGTTTGCTTGAAAGTTGAATAAGTATTTATTGCAACAAGTATTAAATATTGTGTGTAAATATATAATTAAAAAATGTATATAATTCACTAGTAATTACTCAATTTTAGTTTTAAATTACAGTCTTATCAATTATTCTAACATTTTAATACTACAATTATTGCACTATAAGTAGATAGTCCGATGTTAAGTTAAAAATTTTCCTGGCTTCGTGCAACTGTCTCCGAGATGTAAAATTCGAATTTTGTTCTAATAAGACAGAAACGGATTAAATGTAATTCCTACAGTATATTAGATAAAATATGAAAGTGTTTGTCACACCAGCTCCTTATTCTAATATCATTTCATGGTATACATATTTTTATAGATCAAATTTTATTAGGAATACAATAAAAGCTGCATAAGGAATCGTTGGCTACTTCAGAGGCATGACAAGTTAATATGAACATCTAGTTTTGACAGTAGGTGCGATATGCTAAGCACCTGTTATGTGGTATTTTATGTATTAATTGAAACAAGATAGAATTAAAACTTGATTGAAAAAGGAAAAAATTAATTAACTTAAGAAGTTATTCTTGATTTATTCGAGTTTCAATTGATTTTTTATTTTGAATGATAAATAGTTTTTTGTTAGTTAATTATACACGATAATATAAAATTTTACTAGCGATAACCAATTATACAATATCACAATGAAATGAAATATTAATAGGTTTGTAAAGTAATTTAAAATTTCAGTTTGAGACAACGCTCCACTTAGCATCGAAACTACGTCTTATTGTTAAAGTAAGTGTAGTCAAATTCAATACAGGATGTCTCGAGGGAAATAAGCTTAGAGAACTAAATTGTTTTTCGAAGCTGGACGGATTTAAAATTCATCACCGCTGGTACTTGGAAGCTCGAGACCAGATCGAAATTCTTTTATTTAACATGATTACAAACGTAAATTTCAAAGTGACTAAAGAGAAATTGTACTGAATTATATTATACTACACAGCGAACTAATGCTATTTATAAATTTATATTTTGTTCTGCAACTTTATAATAAATTTACCAACTAATATATAGTCTCATTTATGAGTCATGTACATACATTTTTAACGTATGAACATGAATAAAACCAATAAAATAAAAGATTGTAAATAATGTGGTGATTGTAGCAAACGTTTAATCATTTAAATAGAGTAATTTCCAATGTTATTATACTGATTAAAATTTATGTGATATTAATTGTATTTATACATACTTAGTGCTAAAATTGAAGCTTTGTAAGTATTTTATTTTCTTATATATTTATCCATTTTTAGTAATCACACAGTAAAAATTTAAGATAACGGATATTTAAGGATGTCAGAATTTTTTATTACACAAATATTATTATAATCTTTTTATATTTATTAAGTTTGTTCTATCATTAGATGTATTTATCTTCTAGTCCTGGATCTGGAGGGATGATGAGAGCTTTATGACCGGTCTCATCGTTATTCTGAAACAAGATAATTACATGATTTTCTAAATGAATTAAGAAAAAATAAACTTACGAATTTATCCACAACATGTGTTAAAATGGTTAGCATTGTTATTAAAAAGTGAATTTTAACTAAGGCTTAACAATTTTATTATTTGAACAAACGAACAATTCCCACTCAACACTCACATATTCTGGCTTGTGAAAACTTTTCATATTATCTTGAAAACTCTTAGCAATTTTCTGCGTTTTCCTCTGTGCTGAAGCAGCGCGTTGCTGCAGAATCTGTAAAGAAATTTAACGTACGACATTAGGTACATATAATGTACATTTTAGGTATTCATATAATGTACATTTTAGCATGATATGTAAGATATATTGTAATTTAAAAAGTATACCGCCAGTCTTCTTTGTTCAGCGTCAGCAAGTTTTCCTTCAATTTCCGGCAAACTTATATCAGTGCTCGGTGGTTGTAAAAGTCGTTGTAAATGCGCGGGTGGTGTTGTTACTCGGGGACTAGTGTCGAACTCTTCAATTGGTATTTCGTATGCAATTGCTGAAATTTTGTAAATTTAAAAAGTTAAAATGTGACAGTAAATTTTTTGCCAAAAATATTAATATTTGCTACACTTGGATTAGTTATGTTACGCTCTAAATTAAGGATAGTGATATATTTAGAAGAAAACGAAGTTGAATGACCATGCGTATATTTTTATTTTTAATAATATATGATTCAAATAATTTCATGGATTAATTTTATTAAAATAAATATTTAAAATGTATTTTTTTAAATAAATGATTATTGAAAATAAAACGCTTTTCATTCAAAAATATTATAAAGAAGATCATTCTCACGAGGCTTTGGTTTAACAGGTGTTTCTGGTAAGACTACAGTCGGAAGATCATTGTCATGGGAAGTTCTGTGGTCTTTATGCCCATTTTGGCCGTTGGTTACAGCTTTGTGTCCATTTTCTTGGGAAGTTGGTGCCGGCGCAACCACGTGACCAGATGATCCGCAACCCATTTTTAGTATTGAAGCTAAAATAGATTATTATATTTTTTATAGAATAAACGAGCATGCGGTTCATTTAATGGTATGTGCTTATCGTCGTTTATGGACACCTCCAAGACTTAGAGGACGTAGAATCAAGGAGAGGTATTGATGGCTTTATGGTCTTGAATATTATATCATTAATCAAAACAATGAATTTCTGTAGTGGATCATAATTCTTTTTATTTCGAGTATTTTGAAATAATACTAAAAATAATAACTCACCTATGGTATACTAAAAAACCGATGTACGAATAATATTCTTATATATGTTAGAAAATTTACGTAAACATGTCACACGATGCAGGATTCGAACCAGCAAACTTCCGATTCAGCTTAAGGTTTTTCCGCTAGACCAATTTCGAATTTTCACAATTTTCTCTTAGAACACTAATACAATAATCTTCTCACCTAAAATAAGAAACCATTTTGTATGTTGTTCATAAACATTAAAATGTTTACTGAATAAGGGAGAAGCAATTGTATTATTATAAGAAATCTAAAAATATGTCGGGAAAATGGATTCGTTGCGAAGTGCAAAACTGGTTTCGATTCCAATCAGTAAATTTCCGAATGCTCTAAATAAAAATAGGTCGTATCATTGAATTATTAATGCTATTGTGTAGCTAAGGTATATTTGTTAAACTTCTCGTAAAAAGCAATTATCCGAATGTATTATACACTAGGTCTATTTTGAGAGGATAGCAGTGCATTTTCTGTATCGAATATTTATATAGTAAGAATATTAATTGATAATATTAACGAATTATAAAAAAACCATTAAAGTAATTTAGATAAATGTCAAAAATATTATCTACAATGTATTTGATCAATTCCTAATATTTTAAGCGACACGTGTAACGTAATGTACTTTTAAACTTAATTTAAAACGAGTCGAATTAAATTTTACCGTACTTCGAAACTGAAAATTCTAATTACAAATGTTACCACGAAAAGCTTGCGTTTCAATTCCACTAAACCATTGTTTAAAATTAAGTTTTACCTTGAAAATGTATATTACTATAGAAATTATAAATGAAAAAATTATGACTCATCAAAATCCATGAATTTCATACGATAATGCACATTTCTGTTTTATTATATACTCTGATATTGAATTGACCTATTGAAATGATATCATAAAATTAATGACAACTATCATGGAGTCATATCCATAAATTAACATCTTTTTGAAAAATTAGCGTAATATCGCGTTGGTTAATATGAAAAATAGTAATTAAAAAGGTGTTAGGTCTAAAATAGGTAATCAGGTCATTGAACAAAAGGCTTTTAAATCCATTCATTCTCTGATTACCCGGTTAACCGAGTCTGCTGTCTAGTGGTACACCGGCAACCCGGTTGAAAGGTGCCACAAAAGCCTCACTGCTATTGTTATTTTTGGATTCAACACCTGTTCCAAAATAGGGAACGTCTACTTTTCTAGGTCGATTTACTTATTACTAAACACAATATACAAAAAATGGCGGTTATCTGTAATTGTTTTGGCTTTGTAAATTACTTCAAACATTCATAGATTAAATTGGAAGTGAGTAATTTGCTCTTAGTTCGTTTTTGATCTATAGACGTAAATTCTCCATTTTTATTAGCAACGATTATTTGAAGTAAGGAACGATATGTCGAGAACAGAAAAAAGATAAGATATTTGAACGTATTTCACCTTGATCGTATCGGAAGAGATGGCGGTAATCTATCGCATTTCATACCATCACTGCGAATTTCCTCTGTTTACGACGGAAGAGGGTCGCTTCGTTGCCAGCCTGACATTTTTAATCTGTCGTCCTTTTTTTCATAGATTAAATATCCCTATTTGCGACGTTTCGTTATTTTCTCTGAGTTGGGTATAACTAGAAAAAAATTAATTTTATTATTTGTGATTTCTATTCGACTTCGATTATCATATTATTTAGTTACTACATTGGAACCATACAGGTCTACAATAACTCACAAAATACCAATTATAATATAACAGGTTTTTATTAGATTTTTTTGGGAATATACCTGTATCCTGTTTAACGACCATCTTTTACCTTTTACGTTACTTGTGAAACAATTTCAACAACATGTTTACTCTAATTCCTATTTCTTAGTAATGTATCAGTATTGTGTGTTTAATGAAATAAAAAATAGACCAGTATACGTTGCTGACACATCATTATTCTGTCCATGAAACAAAATTGAAATTTTATTAAACACATTGTCATACCCGCGCCGTATTTACCTCGTTAATGATTTCACAATTACAGGTCAGTGTAAATTTTAAACAGAATTAATAACAATTTTCATGAAGTTTAAATTTTAATTATTATATTAATAGCACAATAACAGCTTCTGTCAACAAAGATTCAAATTAATATCAATATTAATAATAATAAACATTGGTCGCGCGAGTAAAGCTTGCGGTCGAATCGATTTCGTCAATGTTACTGTCTCTACATTTCACTGACGATAGCTTTTCCATTTTTTTCAGGCATGCTTATAAGATA
The DNA here is from genome assembly GCA_025727935.1 of Hebomoia glaucippe. Classification (NCBI taxonomy): domain Eukaryota; kingdom Metazoa; phylum Arthropoda; class Insecta; order Lepidoptera; family Pieridae; genus Hebomoia; species Hebomoia glaucippe. Next base: position 9,075,123 of record JAOSYY010000015.1, read on the forward strand.
GTTTGACCGAACTATTTTGATACTCATATATGATTTCGTCTATTATATCTTTATAACAATCAATGGCGAAATGGTAAGATCTACTTAACTGCAGAACTATTTTTATAATTTATATTTAACATGATTGAATTTAAGAATCAAATTGTATATGATATATCTGTGATACTGCCTTATATTAGTATAAGTTCCCTTCAATTCTACAATTCATAAAAGTCTATTATAGAGCTCTAATGTTGCAATCAATTAAGACAGTGGATATATAAAATCCTGTTTTTACATTGTAGGGGAGCTACTTTGATAATAATTTCTTTAGCTATTATTTTATATAGTGCAAACTGTGTTAAAGTATCGAAATAAATCCGTCTCTCTATATAGCTTTCCAACGATGCTTAATACAGAAATTACGGGTCGCCTAAAGGCCAACACCCTACATTGACGCGCCGCGTGGCAGCCGCATTGTTAAATGCATGGAGTAAACAGATTTATTTCTCCACCTAATGTACCTAATACGTTAAAATATCTAAAACGTGTTTTCGATCAAGCAATAAATTTCGAAAATTCGTTTTTTTTAGAATAAAATATATTACAAATATGTTGGTTAATGCTAAAATTTAATTCTACAGTAATGTCAGGGAGAATTTTTTAATAAAGACTTCTACATTTTTATTTACGTCGTTAATATTACAGACACTGTAGTAGTTTTCATTGTATTCCAGTCTATAGCTTTCCTGTCCACCTGACACTAGCCCATCTAGCAATCAGTATCCACACCAACCATCGATTGCTACATAATGCATGCACCCCTTCCACCCTTTCTAATTATCAGGGTGTCAATACCAACCCACTTGAGCTTCAATTGTTCATACTAAATTGCCACATAACCATATCATGTAAGAGACTCGAAAGCTCTTCTTAATCTGGTTCTTATATAGTATCAAACCGATTTATATAAAAGCCTGTTGCACTTCCTTGTTTAAAATTTTATAATTTTATATTTTTAGTTAAATTAATAAGAAGCAAATTAACCAGCCATAATTTTGATTAGAAATATATTCTTTCTTATTAAAAATTATTGTACCGCGGTGTACAAAACTACTAAATTATATGAAAAGTCTTCTTTACTTTTTGCGCCCTCTATCGGAATTTTAATTTAAGCTATAAGACAGCAACAGGTGTTAGCGAAGTAAAAGATATCAAGCCATATTGATTTAGAAGTAGTTTTGTTAAATGTTTCAACAGATGTCATTGCAAGCACGAATTTTATCGATGAGTTATAATAAATGTAAGGTATAAAACCTTATTCATTTTTATTATATAGCGATTAAATACTTTTTGGATAATATATTAATTTTCATTTGAAACACAGTCACAGTGAAAAAATAAATAAACATCTTGAACTAGAGTTGTATAGATCAGGGGGTGTTGTAACAGATTCTTCATTCATAAATAATATTTGCTTGTTAAATACATAATATCTTTTAAATTTCATAGTTTCCGATTTCTTCTTGATACTTTTTGAGGTTACAGTTAAGATTATTTATAATAAGCTTGAAGTGCTCTAAATTGAAGTTAGAAATATTTTTTATATCTGTGTACCTATCTTAAGTTTGAAGATGCAAAGCTCATAAATAATATTAGTAGTAAATTATATATTAATTGTATCTTCTAGATATAAGCAGCACTGTAGCTAAATTCCGGTGTAAGCTTTAACCCAAAGGTTATGTACCTACTGTGTAGGCGCTCGCACCAAATTTGCTTAACACGAAAAAGGCAAATTTTAGTATAAGTTGTTTCAAATCACCAAAGTTGAACGTCCGATTAACTATATTCTCATATCGGGGCAAGTAAAGCGTAAATAATACTACTTATTATATTAATTTTTATAAAGTGGTAAGCAATTTTGATATGTGAGAATTAAAATTTAGGCGGAGTGCAAATTTTCTTTCACATTGAAAATGCTCAGAACTGTAAAATTAAGAATTGTAAAGTAATCAAACGCAGCAAATGATTTTTGCACTTAGAATTTTTTAGAAGGTAGCTTAATAATAATTTCAAAGAAATATTTCATCGTGGGCACAAAGTATTCTCCTGTTGATGACACCTACCACAGATAAAATTTAAAGTCATATTAAAATGGACTTTATTCTTACAAACAATAATGAATCAATAAGTTGTTGCTTGTAGAGATGTACATTCAAATACGTCTTCTTTATATACATCGATACGACAAACAGCATTTGTATAAGTAGATGTTTTTATTTGCTATAAGATTCGTCAAGATCATGTTGTTAACTTGGAACGTATTTCATTGCATACCGACGAAAAACATTCCTTCAAACGGATCTTTTTAAAAACGTTGTTTGGAACGGTACAGACCCTATTCGGTTTTTACGATTATTTCTCCTACAAATTCTTTTTAGGAAAAACTAGATTGGCAAGTAACGGAGTTTTCGAATAAAATTAACTCTAACTGTTTATTGACTAGCTGATTTTCAGATAAGGCAACCGATGACTAAGACTATTAAACCCAAAACAGTATCTGTTGGATTTGCTAATTTCTATCTGGGTCTTTATTTATAGTTCGGTTTGTTTTAGCTTTCATAATGTTTTTAGGTTTATACGTTTTTATTTCATTATATATTAGTTATCTTCTCTATGTAGCTCAAATTATAAGCAGAGATTTTGACATATACTTAAATCAAAAATATCCTTGTTATAGAACGAAAATTCACTTCAAAATGACAATTCCTCTAAATTTCTTTTATATAAGATCGTAAAATAAATGTGTTAGATTTGAAAAAGAGGAGGAAACTTGTTTTATGATTCAGTACGCATTTTGAATGTTTGAACCCGATTATGCACAGAAAATGGCCAGGCTCCTACTAGAAGTAATAAACTCTCATTTCATTGAAAGCTTCCATTGTAAGTTGACATTGAAACCTAATTTGTTTCCCAAATACAAGTTACGTATTACTTGTCAGCGTAATTAGAGTATTGTCACCAAAAACTCGCACCAAATTTGGGACCAACTGTTGTGCTTCTGCATCGTATTTGGTTATGCGAATTGGTGGACAAACGTTTTCTGAAACGTGATAATTTTCCCACGCAAGGACAATTTGTTTTAATGGTTACATGAATATGAGGTAATGTGTAGGTTTAAGTTTTGAACATTTATGGGGTGAATGTTGTAAATGGTTTTTCATTTTCCACATCGCTGTTGTAGACAATATCGTTACTTTCAGGTTAATTGTTACGTTTTACTAAAGGAAATAATTTCAGTTTTGTAAATGTTTGAAGTAGGCAGCTGAAGGTTTATTTTCGCGATAGTTGTACTCTGTATTTCAAATTCTTGATCGCTAACAACTCTAAAAACGAATATTTGTACAAATCCAACGGTTTGAACTATATATTCGAAAAATGTTTGTCATTAATATAGTGGCAGTGTTGTTTTCTTCAGTTTCTTTGACAAAAGTCTGTTCCGCAAATATTTTCAGTATAAAGTCTGCTGTGGCTAAATGAAAACACTTTATTTACAAAGAAATACTCAAAGTTCGCGAAGTTAGTCAACTTTCAAGTCAAACAGTAATCAATAAAGGAGTGCCGTCGGAAGATAGACGAGCACTCTGGATTTTCAGTTTACTTTGCTTTAAACATTTTAAGGTGTTAAAAATTAATTTGATTGTAATTTGCATAGAATATTTTTGAAATTTATGGTCTGGTAATTGGAAGATATTGTTTGTTCAGAGGTGCCCATACCGTTTTAGACGGTTGACTATTACTGATAAAATGACATTT
>JAOSYY010000015.1:9144099-9161571 GCA_025727935.1 Hebomoia glaucippe
AATCCACGACCCTCATTTTACTCACCACTAAACCAACAAGCTCTTTAGAGATCTTTAAAGAACAGCACTGTTAATCAGAAGTCAAGGTTATTTTATAATATATTTTTTATGAGATAGGATATCCTAGATTATTTATGACGCGCTGTATAAATAAACATATACATATATAGTATTCTGGAAATGGTAATTTCAATCAATTATGTAGATTAAAACAGATGAAAGTTTGTAACATTAATAAATGTCATCTTGTAGTCAGGCTGATTTCGGATTCCAATTTGGGCTTTTTTGTCTACCGTTGTTTGGATGTTCTGTTAACAATGTTGTGTTACATCCATCGCACCATCGAGATGACGACAACAACAAAAACAAATAAAATTATAATAAACAAAGGCGAAATCTATAACAAAGAAACTACAAAATCCGGCAGTCCACCATGATGTATTGAACATCGATCAGAGCGAAAACGTCACTTTTCAATGAATAAACGTCGGAATACCTTGTTTTGTTAACAGCTTGACTGGTATACTGTTTACGTTTTAATTACTCAAACGTGACTTCATGCAACTGACTAGCAATTTTGAAACGAATTTAATGTTAAAGTTTAATTGCTTTTATTTCTATGAAACTTTTTATTTTTACTAAAGTACGTTGTTATTGAAAATAATATATTTTTGAACAATGTTAGATGATCTTGATGAAAACCAGCCCCATCATCTATCAGCAAACACTTTCTCTTCGAGCATTTACTATTGTTTCCCCAAAGTCTTTTCATGTCAGTAGTATCCCCACTCTTCAAATACCTAAAAATCTATATCTGCCAAGACTACGCTAAATATTCCCAAGTAGTGTTGACGTGAGGTAGTGGGTTGATCATAAAATCATTTACAAAAACACTTATGTCATAAATGAATCGAAAAATACCGTGTAAATATTGTGCCGAGCTCACTTAGAGGAGGAAAGATGAAGAAGATATTTCTGAGCGTTATAGGACAGTTTTTCAAAATCGGTCATCATGACTATTCTGAGTTAGACTGGTTTATCGGTATTTATAAATTAATATAAACTTATGTGATTACAGGAGCCGCATTACAGATTAATTGGTATCGATTAGCGAAATCTGGAATCGATATTATCAGAGCGTTTAGAAAATTATCCACTAGATTATGTAATGATTTATTGATAGGTAAGTGGCAACTTACTGGGTAATAAATTCTAGGACTTTCTAAGTGTAGCTAATGTTATAAGCATGAATATTGGATAAGTTAAATTGTTTATATTCTGACACGAATATTATACTCAAGTGTACGTTCCACAGGTAAGACTACTATTTAGATTGAAACTTGATTTTATAAAATTAAAAATCAAATTAAATTGAAATTGATTTATGATTGAATCTGAAAATCACACGTTTTATAGAACATGTCTATTTCCTTGGAAATCTGGATTCAGTTGAAGGCCTTCCGTTTAGTTTCTAATTCAAATAAAATGCAATTAGGGATAATAAAATGTGTAGAATGAGGTAAAGGTAATTAAGGAAGCACAGAGTATGAATTTCTCATGAAATTACGGGTCTCTGAGGGAAAAAGTTGCATCTATTGACCGGCGGGCACACGCTGCGCACTACGTGCCATCGGCGTCCTTATTCTGATCAAATAATAACAACAATTTTTTTTCTAGATGGAAACATATTTTTATTTATTTTACCACATTTAGGTGATATCTAGAATAAAAGATTAGTCGTGGACAATCTGTCGTGTCGCAATCTGTGTGCGCCTACTTTTCCATTATTAGTTAAGAGACAAATAAAATAGCAATTACAAATATTTATTTATGAATATGTGTTATATTTTTTTAATATGTCATTATTTACCTATTAAGTAAAAATTCATATAAAAATAGCATTGCTGCCAACAACTTCTTGGTAACATTTTTATGGGAAAAATATAGTCAAGCCAGTTTATAAAGCATAGCTATGCCTTAATCACTTTCAAAAACAACAAATAATAAGTAGTTATTATTTATGTATACATTGAAGAGGCTGAAAATTTATTGAATGAGGGATAGTTAGATTAGTTAGATAGTACAAAAGAAAGGCGCTTTTGGTATTAGAAACTACTTCTAAGTACTGTCATCTGAACTACATAAACACAAAGTTTCCTTTCAATACTACAATTAGAAGTATGTATTACAGAATTAATTTCAAAGATTTGATAATATTATTTAAGAGTTACGGGCGTTACACCTTTTAATAAACATAAAGTCACTAATGTCTAAATAAATTCTCTAGAATAAGTATAAAAGCCAGGTGGTCCAATAAGCTGGAACGCGTTTGCGCTTGAAATTCGACGTCGTTATCGAGAATAATTTTACACAGCGTGTGCTTAGACTGTACACATGCCAACAGTTTCCAGTCAACATTTAAGTTATATAAGATATTTGTTACCTCCACAACACCTGCTTGCTCCTGTATATAATTTATTTGAAATACATGTCATATACAGCCGTTTTAACTAACAATTAAAAGTTTAATTTATTAAAGTTCAACAGAATAACTTTGTTGCTAGATTTTTAAGACCTAAAGGTAAATATACTATATTAACAGTGACCCGCGTTTTCTTTCGCCTTGATTATAATACCTAGAATACTCCGTATTACAAAAGCTATCTGTCAGTGAAAGTCCTGTGAAAATCGCTCCAACCTTTTGAATAGACGGATAATTTTTTAATATTATATGTCTGACATTTAGAAATTTCCCTTACTTTCATAATATAAAAAAACTGCAATTTAATTTCTATGTATGGATTAATCTTGCATTAAGTTGACAAAGCTTATTGACCATAAAGCTTCTGTAATATACGTGTTTTATAACAATGAAACATTGTTAGAATATAAATGTAAAATTGTAGACACGTAATATTAATGACATCAATCCATTAACCCAAAACATATCTGTTTAATCTGACCACATAATCGGAGTTAAAGAAATTTAACCGGTTAATTAAGAGTAAGTTTTAATCAAACCTGACGTTTCCCGTTTTGTTTTTGTTCAAAACTACACTTGCATCAAAATGCACTTCAGTATCCTTAATTTGAGATCTTAAGATACAAGGAAACATCAGGTTTAGAACCATACAACTATTTTTTTGATAATAACTACACGGTAGTGAAAGTAAATTTCAATTAAACGATCACTAAGTCACTCGTACAACGAATAGGTACATATTCCCTTGGATGAATTATAAATGTGCCATTGCCATAACGAATTCGCAATTCTACGTATAAATGAATATAACTCATACGAATATTGATGGATTTTATAACTTTTATTAAAACTACAAATTATATTTTGATATATACAAATAAATCAAATTGAAGTGTCTGTGTTTAATCAAAATAACACCTTTTTTAAACATATGAAAGTAAACAGTACTTAAAACAAAAAGATATAAAATATTGCATATCAGTTCCGGCTGAACAAATTTTGATAGGACATTCATTGATAGATAACTGATGATATAACGAGTAACAAAGGCTACTCTCGTTTCAGAAAAATAATGACGATAAAAAAACACAATATTGCAAGGTTTCTATTGATGACAAAATAATGTTTACATAAAATCAAGATCAGTGAAAACGTGGGGTACAGCTAGTAAGTATACAAGTACAATAAGCTATATAAATTATAAGTAATACGGATAATTACGTAACTTCTAAACTTGCCAAACCAACAACTGGAAATAATAGCACGCTCCGACATTGTTAGCTGTAATTGTTTTAATTGTAAAATATATCAAAGACTGGAATGCTGTACCAATATATAAAGTAAGTATTTCAGACAAGCACAACGAATGTGACGCCAGGGGGCGCCAGTGGACCACACGGCCGAGTCTTACCTATATCACTTAATAAAACAGATCGATTTATAGGATAATCGAGTTATACCATTTATTAAGCTTACTCAATACAAATTATTGAAATGTAACATATAGATGATACAAATCTTACAGTATATGACTCAGGAAGGCTTTCTAACAATATTGTTAGCATTGAGAAGTAGATTTTTAGTAGAAAAACTTTATACGGCGAAACTGAACGCTAAGATATATGTTGCAAGGAATTTCTCATTAAAAAAATAGTTGCACTCGATTTTCACTTCACGAAATATTGCATACAGGACATGTCAACACCCCAGTCAAACATACCAAAACTTTATAATTTGCGATATAAAGCTGTCATATATTTAAGGTAAAGTACCGAATTATATTACCAATAATCGGTTTATACAAAATCCAAATGAACAATTAACATGCCTACTATCCAGTTTGTATAATTGTGTGTTAATGAAACACAGTGTTACAACAGCAACAGTTCCTGTCAGTAAATGTCCCGAGTCTTATCTGACGCGATCGAATTACGTAAATTTGTCGGTTAATTACGATACCTTGCGCAAATACTTCGAGCTACCGTTTTAATTGAACTTTTTTAAATTCTTTTATTGAGACCTATATAATTTTCTTGAACATGTAAATCAACTGATAGTCGGACCAATTTATTCTCAAATTTATGTAAAAATAAAAATAAATATAAGCGCTTTAATCGTATTTGTTACTTTCGTTCGTATCACGGCCGCTTGTCAAGTACTGGCTTCGGTTATCAGTAGAAGAATTACAATATTACATACACATGTACTAAGACTGGTATGTATCAAATAAATCAGAGATGCTATTTTATTCTTTTGATATGTCTGAATTTACGAATGCTCGAAATAAAAAGAAATGGGACGACAGCACATCATTTAGTTGATAATGTCAATTGGCTGAGGCTTTACTTACAATCAGGTGAAACTCAGATTGTCTGTCGATAAAATGTATTAAAAAAATATTAATTTCGATTTTTAAGTACCTCAAATGCGTATTTATTACAACTTTGAGTGTCTATGATATAAATTTATTGGTAATAACGTCCCAAAAAATATACAATAAAATTGTCCAATGAGTGGAATATGTCAGTAGATAATTTTAAAATTTTGATTAATTATCAAATATTCTTCAAAAAAAAATAGTAAATTAAATTTATACACAAACAAAAGTTGCTGATCTCACAGTATAGGCGATAATCACAATTTAATTTACATTTATTCAATAAATGACTTCCTTGTCTTTCTCTTTCAGCGCTAGCATTCAACGTACAAGATGGATGTAGCGCCTATCACCATCTGTAGTGTGTATTACATCACAAATCTCAATATAATAATTTTCATCGAAAAACAATCAAACGAACCGCTTTCCAGATCCAAACAGATAATTTGCTTACAATATAATCGGTCAGCTATTGCGGACTTCAACTGAAGGGGCTAAAAAGCGAAACATAGGAGCCACGCTATTATATTCAAATTCAGCTTGGTTAAGGCAATTTATATGGAGTTTATTGACAAGACCAAGGGTAGCCGCGCGAAATTCTTAAAGAAAATATCTCCGCGTTCGTTCCTTCTTAATTGAACGGGACAATATCGTTAAAAGATTTTTACGCGCCTTTATACGTGATCCATTGTTCTTGGACAATTATAGAAAGTCTAAGTGCATATTAAACATATTATTGTAGTTGGGCCGTTCCTTCCTCGTCTATTAAGCCTCTAACTGTGTACCAAAACGACTTATAGCATTTTAGTAGAAGTATATTGCATTCAGAGATCCGTGGTCAAAAATATAATCTATAAACCTTAAACAAGTTTGGAAATACATAGATACAGATATATTACTTAATAACATTAATTAACTGTTACCCGCGACGTGTTCCGCATTGACGTTAAAATTAGATCTAGTTATGAAATTGAAGATAATCTCTGTTATATAGATAACTATGTGTGAGCTAAATTTCATCCAAATATATTTATCCGTTTCGTTTGATTGAGTAACAAACATAGAGCGTCCCATTTATCGTATTTGCATAAATAGTGTAGAGTATGCGCTTATTATTGAAAAATTAGTTATTTACAAACATCTTACAATTCATATACATATATTTTTTCTAGGTTTTCGAGTGTCTATGTACTCGTATACTAACTATAAAGTTAATATTATTTCTTAGATAAAAGATATCTAATGAACCAAAATTTTGTTCCTTAATGTATGAAGAGTTTCAAATATAAAAGCTGCCAAGTTGGCTGTTTCGCAAACGTAGAAAGTGGACACAATACGGGATTTTTCAAGACAGATTACAAAGACATGAATTAATAAGATGATATTTACAATATACGACTGTTTAAGAGAAATATAATATAGTAATTTTGCACAAATCGTTTATATGTTATTTAATAAAAATTAAAATTGTTTACATTCAAATTATAGGTAGGGTAAATATGACCTTAGTTTCGCTTCCTGTGAGTACGAAACTAAATAATAAAAGCCGTAGAAGATATGAAAGTTTTATTCATTATATTAAAATGTATGGAGGTTTCATGATTAAATTACGTACATTAAGGGTGACATAATCGACGCATGCGAGAAGCTAAAAAAATCGTACGATAAAATTCATCGTTAGCTATAAACAGTGTGCGACGTATTCATGTCTGATGGTGAGATAAGATGGTAATCTTTTCGGATATTGCTCGCTATAATCATATGCAAGGTTTATTTTTTCTATAGGCCGTTACAAAGGCGTGCCGGACAAAGCACTGAGCTTAAAAATAAGCCATTGTAGTTTGCGAGGTAGTTTTAAATTTTTTTAGTTTAGGAGCTTTGTTTTTATAATGATTGAGGAGTTAAGTTTAAATATTCGTGACCGGGGACCTCGTCAAATTCTAATCGCAGTTGAAAATACTTTTCTTATTTAATTTATACTTTCTTACTTAACAAACAAAAATAGTAGGGTGTGAAAATCGTTCCTACGTAACCTTATAAAGAAATCAGAGGGTTGAGTCGATAAGTACAACACAAGGTCTAAATAGTGGGGGGCGTCCGCATCGAATTACGAGTACGCCTCACCCTCAAGCGTCACGCGCACCGATTTACGCGCTTCACTACTGACAGAATAGTGTTGTGTATGTTATCGATATTATTACAATTGATTTTTGTCATTTATATCTAGTTGCCGTTATTTATATAGTTATTGAAAATTACTGCATATAAAAATAGTGAAAATAATATATCTAATAAAATTTTGTAATTTTAATTTATAACTTTTAAATTCTATGTGTGTAGTCGTAAATCGTATCAATTTTGACAATATAGCCGTAAATATCACATATGTATACTGAACTCAGTTACAAAAAAAAAACACTGTATATACCTATTAAAAAGTATATAAACATTGCTGCTTAGAACGATATGTACGAAATTTATACCATACAATCTAAAGATGCATTGTTGTATTTATCGATATAGAGTTCTCATGGTCGTACATCACTACAATGCCGTTGGCAAGCACGCGCTAAATCGATCTACTAAAAATGCACGACCCCCGACACTAACCGAATTATTCTCGGTTCTAACAGATCGAGTCCTCGATTCGTGGGTCAATCTAGCAAGATGACAGCCCGATATCAAGAGAACTAACAACCTATTAATATTACACTGCGAGGCGATACGCTTCAAATATAATTTATTTAGTGATTTCCAATCATAAACATTTATAACAAAATAAAATATACGAATCTATTAAAGTATTCGTTCAAATTTTTTAAGTGGAAATAATTTATTTTCTCATAATAATAAAACGATTTACCTAAATACCTTAGTCGAAGGATCCGTACTTATATTATAAGCGCGAAAGTTTGTAAATATGTACGAATGTTTGTTACTCTTTCACGGGAAAACTATTGAATGGATTTTAATGATTGTATAGAAATATATCTCACATATCAAAATAACACAAGGTATAATTTATAATGATATTGTGATACGAGTGGAACTGCGGGGCAACGCTAGTTCTATCTATGGTCTACAAATGGTCCAACTGAAAAATAAGTTTCTATATAATATAAAAACTTATTTTTCAGTTGGACCATTTGAAACATCTTCGACTTAGGTGAAACTCTCATTCACTTATGACTTTTTATTTTACCCTCGACTAAAAACCGTTACCTATAAGTGTTAGTGTAATATTAAAAGAACAATTAACAAGACAACATTTAACGTTAAGAGGAACAGCGATATCTACAATATAACATAAGTAAATGATCGCATATTAAGCCTAATTAAATCGCTTGTATAAAACAAGTAAGCATAAAATGACACAGCTCGCAATGTTCATTAGCCGCGATTTTGCTACAGTTTAAATTTCATTTTTGTTAATTAAAATCGTTAATTGTCACAAAATTGTGCTTTCAAGGAATCGTTTCGACTTTGAATTATTCAAATTACAAGCAAGGGCGACTGGAAATTGTTATCATTTTGATGCTACTCAAGGTAATTTCGTTTATTATTCCGATATTCCTTTTAATAATCAGAATTTTTAATAACATACGTTCTGAAAAAGTCAAAGTACTGTCGTAAAGAGCCTTCTTGTGATGTCTATCTATGATTTCGTCTATGTATGCTTACGCACACACATACTTATTTAAATAGAAATATCGTAAGCATTTAATTTTTTTTGCTATATGATTACAGTAGTTCAATATTACGCAATCACTTCTTTCCTCAGATGATATTTAGATACTAAGGGGAAATAATAAGGGATTAAATTTAATTTGAAATGAAGAATAAGAAAAAACACTAAAATCAATTTATTAATAATCTCTGTTACACCAAATACCTAGCTTAGTCTTTCTAGACGAACGTTAAGAAAAATCGCTTGCCTTTGTCACTTAGCCCAAACAAATTTACCCTGAACTGGCGCAGAATGAAATCCTGTAATTGATATTTATACGTGGCGCTCTGATAACAAAGATAATACTTTTACAAACAACGCCCACAACAACTTTCGGTTTTCAATAATTTCAATTGTACCAATAAAATTAATGAAAATACCGTGACTAGAACTTGAGTTTATCATTAATTGCCATTTAGTGAGCTTCTCATCTCTTGACTAGTACGTATAACTAGCGGTGCTTCATGGTTTTACTCGTATCACGATGTCCTTATAAATTATACCCTATCATTTTATGTATGAGATATATTTAATAACATTAGTGTTTATAATATTAGTAAAGAAATAAGGATAGAAGCATTAAATATTTCTATACTAAATCTATTTTAAATACCTCAGAATCATCTTTAACAATATTAACCCCCAATTGTGATTTGAATATCCTTTTAAACAACCATCATACGAAGAATCGATAAATAATGGGTGCATTATATTTCTTAATCAATAAGTAATAATTACGTTTATTTAAAATAAGTACGTTGAGCCTTAAGAAAGGGGACGTCGGAGCACGACGGACTTACCTCACCTCAATACCTACTGTATTAATTAATTTGTACGGTCAGCATTATCAGCGTCATATAAAGTTTAATTTCGTATATTTCCTCATTAATACTTTACTTATTATTAAATTACAAATGCAACTCAAAACGCAGGAATCAAAATCGAGAGAACAAGTATTTAGTTAATACACGACATGTTCATCTATGTGCGAAAAATTTCACTCAAAATTATAAGAAAATCCTTCAATATATATAATCAACGATTATTCGAAATATTGCTTAATCTATGAATACTCTTACTCACACAAATCATACATTGAATATATACATGTTATACCAGCCGATCAATCAGTCCAAAACATAAAATACACCCAAACTCATTTCTCCGTGAGCATAATATTACTGAAAGTGATCCGGAGTTTTTCGCCTTAATAGTATATAAGAGAGAGTATATTGTCTTTCATATTGGTAATAAGCTTTTTAGAAATATAAACGAAAGAATACAAACGAAAATTGTTGTAATTTTAGCTGTGCGATGGTCGTGAAGTTTATGACTAGTAGATAGTTAAATTATACAAACCAATAAAAATATCATCTTTGTTCCACCATAATAAATAATTTATTTTGCAGACCGTACATTATCGCACAGTGGGTTCATCGGGAGATAGCAAAGGGATCTCGTATCTCGTAAAAAAGCGATCATAACAAACGCAAAGCACGACTGTGGTCTGATTATTTTATTGTGTACATTGTATATTCGACTTTACCATTGTTCGGAGATGTTTCCGCTACTGTTTATGGGGCCTATTTTTCATGTAAATTTCCATGATTCATATTGATTTTACAAATGTGAAAGTACCTCTATCTGCATTTTAAGTTATCACCGTCTACCCATTGAATCAATTACAATATTTTTTAATTTGTTAAAAATTGATTGTACATTAATGAACAACTTAAGTTAAGGCGGAAATATTATTTGAAGGCGTGAAATAGAGAATCAAATTTTGTGTCGAGAACCCATCATTTTCCATGTTCTGTATCTATAATATTATTATAAAGCTGACGAGTTTGTTTGTTTGAACGGGCTCATTTCAGAAACCGCTAGTCCGGTTTGAAAAATTCTTTCAATGTTGGAACTATCCAACATTGAAAGAAATTTTTTCATTTATCGAGGAAGGCTATAAGCTATATTATATTTTCAAAAAACAAAATAGGGCTCCTTACTATAAGTCCAATAATGTAACAATAACAATAGGTGTGGTAAAAATATATGTAGATAAAAACACAAATAAAATGTTTGTAATTCCTTTTATTTTGTAGACAAATTCGCCGGAACAAGCTAGTTTTATAATAAACAGCATAAGCGTTCTCTTAATTCTGATTTGCTTTAAAATAGAAATAAAAATTACGAAATGAATGTATGTTGAATTAAAACTCAAGCTATTAGTTTCGGTGTGTCCTAGCAATATAAGTTAATGTCTACTTTTATCATTTTATAAATGTTTAAACTCCTTAACCAAGTATGACTGACTTAAGGTAAAAACATGAATACAATCTAAGTCCATACTAATAGTGCACTCGATACGTTGTAGCTAATAATCGGACATAATTATATCGACGTTAAAGGCGATTAACATATTTTGATACAATATAATTGATCGATAACTTTTGAGTCTGAATAAGTAAAAAGCAATCCGACGCACCGGCTGAGGCGATACAATTAGAACTGGTTTTTGTATATCTCGATGATACAATGTTGCATGATCTTGATATACATATAAAATAGTCGATATACAATATTCTATTGGTACACATTATATATACTATGCATATTATGTACACGCCCTTACAGTAATAGTCTATTTATTAACGGTTTATAAAGTAAACAGGTTTTTTCATTCTTGTTTTTTCCACTAGGTACTATGCCTGAAGTCGTTTGTCATTTCCTTTCCTTCCTTTGGTTGAATTTGAAGTCTCTTCTGCCAATCCGTGTATATGTATATAAAACTTTTACAATCTCGATTGATAAATCGATTCATTTTATTTAAATAAACTTAGTATTAAAATTAACTTGAAGATCACCTATTGAAAAAAATAATACGAATGAAAAAATACGATAAGATTTTTTTAAACAATTTTATTTTAAGTTCAAATTTCTACAGATAAGACTATAGAGTGCCTTGCGGTGATTTTGAGACAGATAATAAATAAACGTAAATATTTGAGTCATCGCTGCGGCTGTGTCGCAAAAACTTGCACGCGCGGGAATGTCTGATAGGAACGAGAAATGTCAAAGACTATAAGGAAAAGAGATTCTTACACTGGCATCTGTTAATTTCACCTTCTGAGCGATTGTATAAAAAATAATTTATAGTAATGGACGGTTACTTTATTAAATGAGGAAGTCACTGATACTAGTGTAGCTACAAATTAAAAAATAAAGATTATTAATAATATTACTGTTTTTATTAAACATTTAAAGAAAGAAGTTCAGACATCGATCTCCCACCTCATTAATCAATACTAGTTACCAATAGTAGTACTAAAATTTAAGAATAAGAATAACGACAAATACAGATGAAATAAAAATGACAAACTAAATTTTTAAAACCAAGTTTCCTTAATAATCTATGACCGTACGTGGAAGTGTCATCAGTTGACCAGAGCTCAGTTTTCTCACATTAAAAGCAGACATCTCAGATTGTTGACGTTCAGTTTAGCTAATTAAATCTTTCTGCCTGTGGAGTAAAAGATGAAATGATTTCCCGTTAAAGACAATTGCGATACTGAAAGAAAGTAATGACCGCAAAAAGAACGCTGAGTATATTAAAAAGGTAACAGTAACAGATTAAGAAACCCTGCTTCTTTCAATTAGTTGTTATGGTAAACCTTAAAACATTAACTAACATAATTTCCAAAAACATTTCTTCTTTCGTTCATCTATAATCCACGCAAACTGACGTGATCTTGTAAAAAATTAGAAACACCAGGAAATATGACACACACTCTCACCGGAACGCATTATTGCGCTAGTTACACACGGTTAACGTATAAACTATAAACTGATTCCCAAGGCATTGAGCCGTTTGATTCCGCGAACGGTGGCGCCCTCTGGTCTCATGCGACTACCGGACATGGGCTACTGACCGCGCGGTGTGATATTCCTTCACATTACTATTTTATTTCATTGCCGCATCCGTTTATAAGTCTATGATATGGTAGTGTGATACTTCTTAGACATTCTGATCTTGATGTATTGATTGATTGACCTTCGAGTTTGAATTATTACAATGTATGTTGAATCATAACAAGAAATAGTGGTCGCACAGTTTAACATTAAAATAATGATACTAAAACTGAAACAAACAAGACTCGTGTAATAAAAATGGAAAATAAATTAAATCAAATGATACCCTGGAGATGTTCAACGTAAATGCATCATTATTCTAAGAATTAAATGTAAAAAATTACAACCGATAACGCAATAAACAGCACAACATACAACAATTTACATTATTGCAACATGTCTGTAAAAAGCTAAACATTTAAAAGTTGATAAGCCGCAAATAATTACGAAATTATTGTAACGTAATCGCGATATTTATTTTGGACGTCAGATTACATAAAAAAAAGACGTCCCGAAGGCCCCAAAAAGTGGGGTAACGTACGCATCGAGCGCCGCGCGGTTCTGCCGCGTGTGCCGCGCACCGCATTCTAATAAGGACTAGTTTTTGTCGCGCAACAGCGTGGGAGCGACGCGGGTTATCGTGTGCACGAACCTTATACACTCCTGTATCACATACGGATTGTGTACTATTTTTACTTCAACTCACGAGTACCGTTGTTAAGAATTACAATTATAAATAAAAAATGGAATCTTATAATTAATTTAATTATCTAAATAGGTGAGTTGTTTAAGAATAGCACATGATAGGCAAAAAACTTTGCTATTTGCAAACCACATATATTAATTGGATTCTTTAAGCATTGAAAATGAGTCTGATACATGCACACGAACGCAGTTAAGGAAAATTACATTTAATTTTGATAATCACTATTTCTAATTTCATAATTAATTGCTATTAACAGAGAACTTTAAGAAATATATGTTAGTCATTCTATAATACATAGTATCTACGGTTTTAATTTCATCTTCATAATTTTCGTATAAAGTCGATATTTCCCAGAGGTGATATAAACCACGGGGAACAGTTTCATAAAGCATTCCGAAAGGTAAAGTCTAGCAAGGCAATAAATTGGGCGAGCGTTTTTCATTTTTCTTTCGAAATTGGATGTTGAATTTTTTTCCCAAATTTCCAGTTACATTTTGCTTTCGGCGCGTGGTGCCACGTCACTCGTTCACACGTGCCGCGTCGAACCAGCGATCCTCGCTTTTTTATCGAATAATCCATTTTAGTGAGAGTTGCATTAAGTGGATTTTACGCTCGAGTATTGCTACCACAGATAGTGTTATTATAAAAATTAAAATCAGCGGACATTCGTTTTCAAAATACCTAACATATAACTATGTTGCTTTTGTTGTTTTTTATCCTTTAAACTTAATACAATTTATGACAACTTTATCTCAAGTTAAAGAATGTTTTATGCTTTAAGAATTCAGATTCAGGAATGCTTCTTCACGCTTACTTTCATTAAATTGAATTATAATACCGAGCATAACAAAAAATGAATAGGTAAAATATTCGTGCTGTCCAACCGTCTGCAATCTAAAGCCACCTTAATTTCAAACAACCTATTGTAACCGACGACAATGGAGAAAAGTCCACTTATTGAAGTTTTTATATCAACATCTTTATCTGAATCAATAGGTCGTTACACCCCCCTTCGCTCCTCGAAACAGACGTGAGGTGCGAATTTTATGGCAATTGATTTTTAGCACGGCCATAAAAATATCAAGACGTTTAATTCCACACTAATTCGTTCAACGCACACAATTTTTGAAGGCTTCAAATGTGGAATTTCTCTTAAAAAGAATCAAACCTTTTACACATTAACAGGGATGTGGCTCTACATTCCCGAAATTAATAAATTTTTCGTTTTAGAGGAAATCATTTTTAAGATTCTACATTCGAAAACCTTATTTAGTTTTTATTAATACCATAAATTTAATAAAAGGTTTAAGCGTTCCAAGCGTCTTCTTTTCATAGTCTACACATATGGCTATAATTATGGTTAATTAAATATATTAATATTTATTAGCATATATGAATAAAATATACCGTGAAATTAGAATAGCATTAATACCCGCGATTTTAGAAATACATTATTATTTATAATTTATGTGGACAGTGATATGAGTCGTGTACGAGGGGCATCGTATAATTATTCAAAATGAGTATACGCCCGGAGGCACTGTTAAGGGCATATAGTTGGATCGTTAATAGCGTGGACAAGCACACAATACTAGGGCTCTGTGCATTATGAGCGCCTCCTATAACTCGCTACACATGTTGACGGAAATGAAATGGGCTTTAAAATTTACATTCTAACATAATAAGTTTAGAAATAGGTCAGTTTATAAATATCCAAATCCTGGAACATAACTATGTGTCATAAACCTATTTAATTGAAATCACAAAATTATCTGCAATTACGTTTACTTTTAAGAGTAGTTAGCATAAGCAAATAATAACCATCTCAACTTAATGATTACAGAAACATATAATTGGTGTCTTTTTAATGACTGTCCAAGGATACCTGTAGGCATTACAGTTGTTGCAAGAGTCCAAAATATAACCGTCCATTAGTGTGTCGCATTATACCTTCATGTCGTCTGTTGTCGGAGAGTCGTAAATAGAGCAGTGTCACGCGCACAATGTCCGAGCCACGCCGCGCACGGCTCTACGAATTAACCGATTCAGAGACAATCATTTTCATTTTAATTTCTTTTCATTTAAATTATTTTACAACGCATATATCAAAACGACACATCTAATGATAACATATTTTCTTAAATGATTTATAGCAGGTAAGTATATTTCGGGTTTTAAAATATGAAAAATATACAAGCTTATCGTCGTCCCCTGAGACTTAATAAAAAAATATTACGATATTTTTGTATTATATACAAGGCTAACGAGCTTACAATTCAACTATATACTATGAGATTCTTGTCACCCATGAACTCTTCGCAGACCAGAAGATCAAAGAGACGCCTTGCTAACCTGTACGCTTAAGCCATATTGACTACATCATTCATTACTTTTGCATTTATAATTAACAGTAACATAACAACGGAGATATTTAAAATGGTAAATATAATATTTAACTTCCTATTCTCTATTTCCTAGTCCATTTCCATTCATAGATGTAAAACTTCTGAAGTACTATTCGCCTTTCGACTTTGGTCTATGAATTTCCGAATGGTGGAAATTAAAATAAATAGGTCTACAGCACATCATTTATTAATAATAATGTTTGTCAGTAATAGATATAAAAAAATTTGGACGTTATGTTAACGGACTTTTTTTTACGAAAATAAAAAAATAATACACCAATCAAACACTGCTAATGGTATATTTGATTGTGCCATTTATGGTAATTATTTATTTCTATAAATAGCTTTAATTTTAATTTTATTTCCTTAATTGAACACTAACCGCGTCTGTGGGTCAGTAGTATATACCTACATAGATAGCGTTTCGCATCAGCAAACCATTTATTTCGCTGGTAAATGAGAACAATCATCACGCTGATCGTTACGGAGAATTATACTAATCTAATCTATGTATAGAAATTTCGAGTATATGAATTCAATTAATTTGATCAAAAATAATATATAATCACTAGAAGCAGTTGGCAAAATCGAAATGTACACAAATAAAACTCTGTGTCGCAGTTGCGAATTTGTATATGGAAACTCATTCTTACGAAGGAAACACAGGCTCATAATCGAATATCTGGGGTTTTTGTTAATTTTACAATCAATACAAATTAAGCAAAGTTGTATGTCAATTGTAAAATATGTATATATATAAAATCTATACGCCACTCATAACATAAATAATTTATGAAATTTTTGGCTGTATGTTTGCTCCGGATAATCTCTGAAATGACAATCATTTATGGCGGATATTCACTAGCAGATAACTAATGTTTTAAGCAATAAATTAAGTTATATAGACGACTTTTATTTCTCACTTATCATTGATAATTGGCGCGGCACAATCGTGTGTTACCGCTGGTTATAAGTATATAAAAATTATGTTTTTAAATATATACATTTTGCTGAGTTAAACGATACCTTATTTACTTATTTTTTAACTATTTAAATACCAGATTTTTCCGGTGCATCCATGTCAAATCTAAGGAGCTATTTATTCTTAATGCGTATGTATATTGTATAATCGATTTGTATTAGCGTGGGCGTTTTGCGAGCTAATAAATAGACGACGGTAGCCGGGTGGTAGTTGGTAGACGCGAGTGCGCGCTGGACCACCCCGCTTGTTATTATTTGTGGACAATACCGGCTCATATATTCTATATGAAATATTTAAAATGCTACTGTGTATGTTGTGAGGCAATACGCACTTAATTAAATTAATGCCTTTGTCGAATGGCCAGTAGATGTAAAGAAAATTAGCAATATACAATTACTAGAATAAGTTATAGTAGTTTTCAATATTCGTGCAACAAATTGTTTGTGTATAAATATTATTGGACTAAGTCGATCTGACTATAGGATATATTATATTATTATTCAACATTTTACAGACTCGTCTATTGCTCGTATTCTTAACAAACAAACAGACAGACAAAAAATTTATGAATTGTATTTCTGTTATAAATGTCGTACATACATTTAAAAAAACTGCTATTTCGACGTTTCAAACAGACATTTAATTTATTTGAATTAATTTTTAATAAATGTATTACTTGTTCGTAAATAGCTGACATACGAGACGAGTCGAAATTCGTTTCGTAATGAAGAAAAGGTTGACAACTGCGGAATTGTTTGTTTCAGCTTCAGTCTACAATTGTTAAGACTCGGGTAAAATATGTTATAAATCCATAGGCGAGTCGTAGTAATTATACATATTTGATAACAAATTTATAAATTCTATCTATGTTCTTGTATAAATCCCCC
>JAOSYY010000015.1:9161671-9173315 GCA_025727935.1 Hebomoia glaucippe
GAAAATGACTGTTTCATAAGACTAATTCAGATTTACTCATTTATTATTTTCATTGCGTTTTGATAAAACATCGCTAGATAAGCGGCGCGTGCACATAAAATATTTTCTCGAAAGACTAAAGGCTCGCTGCGACGCGGCGAGTACAAACCATGCGGCGTCTTTGCGACAATCGCCGGATCGCACGCGAGTGAGATAAAGTGCCTCGATTATATCGCTTTCACTGCCTGCCCTCTTGGTGAACGGGTGCCCTTATCGCGCTCAGCTTTTAAAGCACGCTGTGATCTACTCGACTGTTGTCATTTGTGAGCTTGATATTCTTATTCCTTTGTTTTCATCCATTGCCTCCACAACAACCTAACTAATATGACAAATGCTATTTCTTTATTACGCTTTCCGTTATAAATACTACAATCGATTTCGATGTATATGTATAATTATAGTTGGAATCCTGGCGACGATTATATGTGGCTTCTATTTCCCACAGATGAACGGTTATCGCTAATATTTTAATAAATATTAGTTTCATTTCCTATATGAGTTATTATTTAAATGTAATATACACAGTAAATACTGTCGGTATTTTAAGACATGACAAGTTTGAATCTCGTTTGTCCTTATAAAGGACAACTTACGAGTAAAGCCTAAAACGTTGATATGTACTATTAAAAATTGTTCACACGACACCGTATAAAATTTAGCCATTACACAGATTTCAATGATATTGTTTTTAATAAGCAAAAAAAAAACAAATAATACAGGTAACATTGGTAGGTATATCCAATGTAAAAGTCTAGTTTAAAATTACTAAACACTGTCAATCTGTGAGATAACAAGTAAAAAGCGAAATACCCAGGCGTCACAAACCATACAATGAGCAAAGGATGTGTGTCCGGAAGACAAGAGTCAATATTAGTTCGTCGGGGCCGCGGCGGAGCGGGTCGAAATGAAATTGTTACCTTTCTGATAACTGACCTCTATTTGTTTATTAACACAAAGAATATGCTTTTTAAACCTTTAACACTGGCAACTATTAAAAAGATTAAAACCTTAAAGAAACAAGCTTTTAATTTATGCTGTTGATAACTCAATGTTCGAAATTTAAATGAAACTAGTTATTTTTATAAAAGAGGTATCTTCTTATATATGAAATTCTCGAGTCACAATGTTCGTTCCCATACTCCTCTGAAACGGCTCGACCGATTCTTATGAAATTTTATGCATATTGAGTAGGTCTGAGAATCGGCTACTATCTATTTTTTATCCCTTTAAATGTTAAGGGTTGTCCAAACCAAATTGTTTTTTATTACCTTTTTGAAAAACCTTTTTGTTTCTATTTTTTATACTACAACATATAAAAATACATACGACCCCAAATTTTATATATTTATGTGGCAAAACGACGTTTGCTGGGTCAGCTAGTTTTATATATAAATGAATCACTAATTCTCTTGGTCACGCCAGTAACTAACATTTCCTTATTCTTTTTAGTTTTCTAATACTTTGTAAAAGCTTCTCACGGAAAGACAATTGCGGAAAAGTTAAAGGCTATTCAAACTTTGCGAATTTGACAGTTCGGGCAAGATATATGAGTGCAAGTGACTTATAGGAAATTTAACGCAAGTGAAAACCACCCGCCGCTATTTGGATCCGGTATTGTTAAAAGTACGATGTAAAGTCTTAGTTTTCTGGATTTCTTATCTAGGAAATAATTATGCTAAATTCCAGACTTTTTATATTTGAATGTTAATCAGTTTTAGACTTAATGACAACTCACCCAAATGACATCATTAATTATCAAAAGTATGCAGTCATGTATTATTGTTATTTCGATCTTTCAGAGATTCGTAAAGTAAGGTCAACTCAAAAATATCTGCATTAAGTGTTGCTTTGCTAAAATATTAATATCATAAACTTTCTACTTGTAATAAAATTGAAGAAATTGTTTTTTCTTAAAATCTATATTTAATCAATAGGTTCATTCCTAACGGTCACTGGTTTTGCATTTTATTATATAAACATATTTTCCTACGTCATGACCGAAAAAACATTATAATTAATTTTAATTACAATGAAGTTTATCATTCGCTTATGTGCCACACCATAGACACTCAATCTTATACCACCCTCGATGTACTAGGATTATCTGCTGCAACTCAATTGTTATAAATCAATATTAATGTTTGAATGCTTCTCCTCGAGAAGATCATAAACTATGTATTTATATAGATTCGATCATTTGAGTTGTTCTGCTTTCGTCCGCGATATTTCCTAGCCTAAAAATGGCGTATTACAATACTTAAGTCCACACCTCAAGCATTAGCTTGTAGACAACAAATTTTGCTACGAAATCTTTAAGTAGCGTCTTACAAGACAATACAATAAACACAGAAGCGACGAAACTTCGGTTCGTTCAGTTGTTGTATACATGTGAGCTTGGGACAAAACTGTTTGATACAATCGCTAGCCATTGTATTATATCGTATTAATCTCGTATCATTGTATTGCTCTGTTTGTATCATACAAACGATGATTCATATCGTGATCGCAAACACGATAATTATATTCCTAGAAATCCGTTTCAGTATTTATTTAACTCATAAGTATCTAATAACTAAAAGTCAAATTAAGGAAAAATTATATGAAATTTATGCCCTTCTCTTATTTTACTAATAAAAAACTATGTATTTTATAAATTATATTTTAAATCTTATTGAATTTTTATACAAGTCTGTAGTGTGGGCTAGATATAAAAATACATATTTGAATGGTTAATATCGCTGCTTCCAGTGTCGTTTTCTGATACAATACAACTTAATCCATATTAAACTATTATAATATAAATAATTATAATCATACTAATATAATTATAATCATTCCCATATATATACATTTTTAAAAATTATTTATTGCTGTATATATATGACAATTTAAACTGTTCTAGTGAAAAAAATTTACATTTTTGAGATGGGTCACTCCACAATCCCAATAACGAAATGCACTTCTAACTTCTATTCTACTGTAAACATATTTTTTACATATTTTTTACTAAAGCAAGGATAATTCAAAGGAAATCTAAGGCTTCATGCACAGAGGAAAGTACGTAAACGGATTCTCCAATATTTTAAAAAAGGTTATAAACAATTCTGTCTAAATATTACTTCATATCACAAATCAAACAATGCAACAGCATATTCACTTCACGAAGCAAGTTTTTTTGACATTGTTACCACTTCGCGTAGGTGACGCGTGGGTGTTTAGTCGCAAAAAGGTTTAAGTTTTAAATTACTGTTTTTGTTATGAATCAAAGAGCCGCCTCTTATACAAGCACCTGGGTTCACGGAGAACTTGTCATTAATTAAAAATATTTACAACTTATATGCACAGTGTGAAAGTAATTGTCTGTATTGTGTCATACGTGAAACAATTGTAACTCTCGTATAGAGGTCTACCTCTATAAATCTTCTATCTATATCTATAGTATTGTTGAAACTAGAAAACGATTTACTACGACTAGCCTCAGCCACACAATTTAATAAAAGCTTAAGCAACTGCTGAAAACAATATTTTTGCGCAACCTTTCACGATCATCGACTGTATTATTTTGAATATTATAACACTGAGAAGGAAATTTCTATATGTTATCATTCAGATATTAAACAATTGGAAATACAGAAAAACATTGTCCGGACCACAAACCACCGCTCACAGAGGAAAAGTGGGGAAATGTGACTCGATTTCCGACTTTGAATTTCCGAGTCTTATATATAGGTTTTTCATATTACGATACATATCCGAAATAAAATTAATCTATATACATACATAATGAAATTTGGTGCAACTTAGGAAATAGCAGGATTGCTTTAACATATCTCAATTATTGACAGATTTAAATAAATATAAACAGCTCGACAGATCTTCATTGAACTAATGAAGGCATCAAACTAAGATATCACCTAACATTATGGTCGTTTGTCAATGACTATGATAAGTTTTTAGGCCCGGTTTTTATACTAAGAATATTTAATAAACAATGATCTAACAAACGATACTAAGATTAATGTTCTTACTCTAATCCATGTATCCAATAATTTAGGTAGGTATGCCAATTAGCAAAGAATGATTCACGTTTGTTTTGTATCGCCTAAAGTATTGATTAGTAACGACGACTTTTCGTATATGGTAACACTGGACGTGATTATGCCAATTTAATCGTATGGTTTTAAAATTATTATTGACCTTTAATTTTTTCGTCGCTAATTTGTAATATTAGAGAATGACCTCGGGTATATCTGGTATGGTTAAGTACCTACTTGTACAGTGTGTGCAATTAATATGAACCAAACTTACCTACTTAATCTATATTAAAAACTCGAAAATAACTATATAAAATTAAAGGCTACATGTATATTGTAGTGTCTTGTGTGTAGTATTACTTTAAAACTGCTTCTTATTTATATTTTCTTGATAATTTATAGTTGTATGCATCAGTTTACATATTTGACGTGAAAGTATCGACCAAAAGTAACGAAGAATAATGTAATAAATGTAAGCTTAAATTACTTATAAATACAGTATTGTGACGTCATAATATAAAAAAGCAACACAGATAAGGGCCACCGGACACTGGGCAATAAATAATGTCATATTAGAGCCTGCGATATAGGCGCGTGGGCTGAGGTTAAGTGAATAAGGTTAGTGTCTGTCTCTTGTGAACTGTTTTCGAAAAGTATAACATAACTGTATCACATCAGATCATGTATTGGGATTCCGTAAAAGAAACGGCGGCAACCTTACGTATTATAGTCTTAAAGAGACCGTTCAATGTTCAAGAAGTATTTACATAAATGAGACATTGAATTTATTTTATTTTCATTTAATGAAGAAAATAGCTATTTGATTCTAAAATATTAATTTCTCTATTTACAAAAACTATTACAAAGAATCCAAATATAAACATATATAAACAACAAGGAAAACCTTATGAAAATCCGTACAGCGGTTTAGATAGAAATAACTGGAACAGACGATTTTGTTTTGCATTATTAAATAATAAAAAATTATACTTATAAACTGAAAGTAGCTTTAGAACGGTATTAGAGCTTTTCAACTATCACAGTCCTCACATGCTCCTTTGGCCTCATCTATACCCACTAATGCACTTATACACTTTAGTTAAATTAATAACTCCAATATATCAATAAAAAAGATATATAAAAATTAAATATAATAACCGATAATGCTTCTGAGTAAAGATAACTTATTAATATTGAAATCATATTATGTAATTCATGTATGAGTGACGTGACTCGATAAATATTCCCTCATACCGATTGGGTGCTTCTCTTATCGATAATTGCAAATACATACAATAACCATACGACTGTGGGTGGAGCATGGGAAAAAGAATATAGGTATTAAACCTTTTGTCCAAACTTAAATTTGTAACTGATAAGCGGTAGCGTTTTCTGAATGACATTAAAATCATCATCTCTAAGTATCAACATTCGCAAATGGTACGAATCTTTCTAATGAAAAACAGTTTAGATCGGTGAGAATATTAAGGAATTATTAAATTTACGTTTAGATCTGTAGTGTTAGAGACAGCTCAATCAATCTCACTAGTATCATGCATTTGTCTATAATTTAACAAAAACCAAGAAATGGGATTATTTTTATTAAATTATTATAGGTTAAATAAAATTGTCTCGTAACTCATAGTAACATTAGTATACTAGAACATATCTTAATAGCACGTCATGATTTCTGTAAAGATGTAAGTATAAAATCTCTATTTGTCTATAACATGATCCATACGACGCGCCCTCTAACCGTCAAGTAAACTGCGCTTCCAACAAGGTGTAATTGTTTTATGTTAAAAGGATAGTTTGTTGAACGATTGTTTAACACGTAGCCAGTGTCTTAATTTGTTCACACCCCTATGGTGTTAACCCGTGAACTCTTAACACCGGTAGTCAGCGTAATATTTTAAGCAATCTTTTACATACCTTCAACGAATCATGAAGGCAATAGCGTATTTGTTTCGCCAAAAAATCACTTATTGTAGACATTTTTATATCAACTTAACTTGCCCAAAATATTTGAATGTTTCAAACCGTATGCAAATTTATAGATTTTTTCAAATTTATATTAGAAAGCTAAAGAGTTTGTGTGTTTGAACGCGCTAATATCAGGAACCGCTGGTACGATTTGAAATTTTTTTCTTTCAGTGTAAAATTGTACATTTATCGAGGAAAGCTATAGGTTATATTATATTTAAAAATTCTAATAATATAACCCAATGATATAATATTACAAATTAATCATACAATATATTTTTTAGATAAATATGCGCTATCTATAACCGGTGATAAAAAAGATTAAATATTCAGTGTACAAAATTAATTCACAAAAAATTTAATCTCACTGATTTACTTGCGAAAGTTCTACACGAAACCACGTATTAAAAACACTTCAATTTCAATAACCATATAATGTAACTACCAGTTTCAATCAGGGCGGGTTTATGTTTATTGATTTTGATTGTCATGTGCACAAATTGTTTTTGAGAGACCCCAAAATTAACTATAGTTTACTTGTTCGTGAAATGTCCAATGACCATAGCATTAATTTTGCATTAAACGTCGTAGAGACATCATTTTGTAGGTCAAAATATAATACTTGATAAAAAAAGAAAATTTAATTGAAATTATTCCGCATATGTGGTTATAATATTCAAGGAAAATAGAGTGGTAAACATTTTATCTTAAAACCACGTGCGTGTTTTGATATTTCCATTATAGCAAACCTACAAATATAAAAAGATTTATCCATAGATGAGTCTATACTCAAAATACTTTTTATAAAATACGGTTGCGTCTCCCATAGAAGTACGCGGACTACCATTTTATGCTAGCTCTAGTTACTCCATTGGCTTCTTTTAATGCGAAAAAGGTTTTCGATCTTACATGAAAGTGTTGTAATAAACGTTTCGACTTTAGTCTATAAATTTAAGATGCCAACAATAAAAATGAATAGGCCTACAGCACAATATTGAATTATGATTAATGTAATGTGGCTTATGTACGGAAATACTGTCAATAATGCAACAAAAAATTGGTTAATTCACTTCATCGAACAGACATGGTTTGATTTAAACACGTTTATGGTTCTAAATTACTAAGAAATCAAGTGCCAAATATATAAAGAACAGTTTGTATCCATCTCCTAGCCAACGTTATCCTTGACCGATGACCAGAGAGCAGTGAGTAGCGCGCGATGACTCACCGGCGCCGGCGCAAGGGCGAGACGAGTACAGATGATATATCGCGTAAGTAACACACGACAATCCAAAATATCAAGCCTTCTGGGTCAAAGACGACTTGTCAATCGACCCGTGATGAATTTTCAGATGTTTAACTGCATTTAAAACCTGATCTATAAGAAAAATGTAAAGGAATTCGGTGGAATTAAATAATTCCAGTGAAGATAAATATTTTTATAAACGTATGATTATATAAATGTCACGAAAATATAATTTAATACTTTCAAAAGTATCAATTATTTCTACTTACATACTCACTGCGAAATTATATTTAAAAAATAAATTATAAAGTTTTTATACATTTAATGTGACACCTTTGACTCATTCTCTTTTTTCTCTTAACAGCTGTTCCTTACGAAGTATCACATAAAGAGTGTAACCAACGCATTCGTCCGTCTCGTAGGAAATTCGGTCACGTAGTTTTAAAATGCCTTTTTTATGCAATAGGAAGGCAAACGAGCATACAGATCATTTATACTAAGCGATTCCTGTCGCCCATGGACACCTACGAGATCAGTAGATCTAGGAGACGCGCTGCCAACCTTAAGACCTAAGGCATATTTACATTATTTTTAGGATGTTCTGTTGCCGGCCTTACTCATTTTTTTTCGAATATTCGGATATTCATATAGTCATCGAGAAACTCATATTTATTATTATGTTTTACATTGAAATAATGTTAAATATTATTAATGAAATAAAAATAAGCATACATCCATTTATATTTTCGTAGGTCACTCCTTTGCGGTAGTTGTTAATTACGTAACAAAAATACTTTGAATTAGAGCGATCACAAAGAACTTGATTGATACGTGATGTTTGTGTAAATACTATGAGTCAAATCCCAGAGATCTATCGGGATCGTATTACACGTACGTTCCGTTATGTTTACAAGGCTATCATACTGTGACATAAATTATTAAAATTGATAAATATTTAAGCTGCTAGACTAGCTTTGAGTCTATCCTCCTATTATTTGGATAAAGAACGTCACTATGCTGTACAGAACGTGCCAATAATGTTACATTTTGAATACACACAAATACTGTTTCCTTAACATGCTGACACCGGATCCAGTTTGTTGGAAAAATATGTGTAATGTATTACACATTCTCTTAAAAATTTCTGTGAAAATACTATAAGAAATAGTCACTTTTTTAACCTTTCTGCATAGATGGAACACACAATCACATTAAAAAGCTTCTAAAGTCAAATAAGAGATTCGAAGTTAATGGAATTGCAAAAATTATATTCCGTAAAGAAATCTAATAAATTCATAATGATTATTTCAATGCAAAACATAATAAATACCACTTCTAACAACATGTCACCATAAAAAAGGTTTCGACGCAAAAAAGTGTCTATATTTGGATTGTATTGGCATTATATTAGTTTAATTAATACGAACGCTGAAATACATTCCAATTAAACCCTTAATGATAGAACCCCGCTGCGCGCACGCATCATAAAGTTCACAAATTGTCCTCAAAGTGTTCTGTCTGTTTCATTTACTTTTAAAATCTGATAAGCAAGTTTATAAAACGTGTACACATTTGTTATACTAAGAACCATAAAACTCTGCAATATTAATTTACAGAATCGAAAAATATATATAAAAGGAATGTGGAAAAGCACGAAATGAGAAAACGCAATAAATAAAATGCTAAAGCTAAAAATGTGTGCTTTAATAAATTCCCACAAAAATGTATTACATCCAATATCTAAATATGCCGAGATTTCTTCGTCTTAAGTATGGTATATTATATGTAAACTGTTACTCCGAAAGACGATTCATTGGAAAAATTTTAACAGATCTTTTTATCATTGCAACAAACAATGACCGCTGAGGCGGGCAAACGACGCAATTAAACAGTTTCTGCCATTTCATTTAAGCTTAAAATACTTATTGATATTCGTTATGGCCTTTGCATATTTATGCTCTGAATGCTTACCTTAAAAATTCCGATTTATTGTTCTCTCGTTGCAAAAAAGATCACATTTTATCCTTTCGATGTATACTCTTGTAGTTTTTCGGTTGTTACTTTCATTTGCGTACAAATTGCCCACTTTTAAATACTCGAAAGATCATATAGCCGTCTGTAACTAAATTGATTGCTTATTTAAGTTCTGTTCGGAACTTTTAACTATGTCGCAGCTTTTCTTTGTCGGACTCCCACGTACGTCTTGCACGGGCTCATTGACTAAAGTAATACTATATATTCAACAAAATTACATGCTCAATTTATGTCCAATGTTTTTACGAAACCTCTTGAATTTAGAAAGATTTATTTGTAATCCTTTTTTCGCAATCTTAGGTTTTAACAGTTATGTCAGAACATTCGTAGAGTTTAATATCTGTGCCGCAGATAAGGTTGTTATATCTAAACGAACTTGAAACTTAATATTTAACAATTATAGTCAGTAATTTTTTAAATAAAATTTAATCTGTTTATTCAATGATTCGTTATCAATATGCCATATTTTTACGATCTTATTTACATACACAGAATAACAATCAAAGATAACATAGTCTGTATAAAATATGAACCATTATAATCATGTTAAGGGATACTTTCTAGGTTTCACTTTTGCAATTGAAGCCGGTAATAATATTCCATGAGCTAAAAATGTATTCATTTTCGATAGCATGGACAATACTTCAAACAGAATACCAATTTTAGGTTTTTTAACGTATTTGACTTAAGATTTGCCCGCAACTCCTAACGATTATTTCAAATTAAATATAGTTTAGTTAGGATAGCACATTTCCTATACAATCATCCCTTAATAAATATTCATTTTATCAGTGAGCATTTTCTTTAAAACGTAATTCTCTTTGTTTAATTTTACATAAACGGTACCAGGTCGCGAATAAATAATAAAACATTTTCAGCTATCTAAATTATCGTGGTCCTAAAGAAAGCAAGATCTACTTAAACAAATTTGATATTTTTTATAAAGTAGGTCTTGGCCATTATACAGCTTCGTTAACAATGCTTGCTAGTATTATAATAAATTAACATTAATCTTATCGCCTCCAGTTCCACTGTGTAACGAGTACGCTACGAAAAATACGAATCCCAAATTGCAATTCACATTATTTGCGTTAACACAGGACAGAATAAGCGGTAGATATTTTTTAAATTTGACAAAAGATAATAATAACTGATAAACTTTCAAATGTCTTTATAAAACTTATAATGTCATTTGGCTATCATCTTAATAGATTTTTTTAATAACAAAAATTAAAATACATTGCTCATGTGATAAGAAACGCTAAGAGAAACTTTATTGTACCGTAAATCAGAAACTTAATATGCCACAAACTATGAAATTTTTTGCAATACGTATATAGAATTAATGTAAAAACAGATTTCTAGTCGCTACCTTAAACCCGAGCTATAGGTGGCACTGAAAACATTTGACTTCGTTAAATTTACTCTGTGGTAACAAAAGTTAATAAGCCCCGCTGTCAAGGGAGAAAGTGCACAGATTTATTCGTCGATGTTCACGAGCCATCTTTATGTAAGTTTGCGGCTTAATGCAATTTATTTTAGTGCATCACGCTTCGCCACCGGCTGTCATCGAGTTTTAATCATTGTAATATATTTATTATCAACATTTCATATTTTATATTTGCAAGTTTGAGTTTTTATTTGATGGAAAGCCAACAAAGAATTATCACCACAGAGTTTTCTACTCTGAAAATATCACAAAAGTATTAATTGCTTCCGCGACTAGGTATATGTATGAAAATCGTGCTGGATTTCTTTTATCTTATTTGAAGTTTCCATGTATTGAAATACATAAATATATAAACATATGAATTTCTATCCGACGAGTTTCGAATATATATTTAATTTATGGTAATAAGTGAACGAACTGAAAGTAGACAGACAGCCGAAATAAAAAAATGCGATTGTCGTCTTTTATTGTCCGCTATATATATATCTTGTAATCGTATTCAATATACAAACATGCTATCCAATCTATACTAATATAACAAAGCTGGAGAGTTTGTTTGTTTGTCTGAACGGGCCAACCTCAGGAACAGGTCCGACTTGAAACGTTCTTTCAGTGTTGAATAGTGCATATATCGAAGAAGGCTATAGACTATAATATATTTTCAAAAAAATTGTGATCCTTACTAAAAGTAAAAAAATGTAACGCGAGCAAAGCTGCTGGCAGAAGCTAGTTATATATAGAAATCCTACTGAATATCATAAATGAGTGAACAAAATGATTGCCTGTATAACTTTAGTTGCTTAATGGTCAATTGCCCCAATTAAAGCTTTAACATATATACGACAACAAAAGAAAATA
>JAOSYY010000015.1:9186687-9199829 GCA_025727935.1 Hebomoia glaucippe
TAACAATAATGCTTACTAATTACAATTTAATGTAACAAAAACCTTAGCCACAGCGACGCGTGGCCAGGTCATCTAGTAATTAATATAAGTTTCAATTGTATTAAAATAATATTTTGTATACATACATAGTTTGGACTGGTTTTTGACTATCAAGCAGTTTGGAGTTTACTTCGTAAGAATCGATTCTTGATTTTATTAGAAAAGTATTATATCATTCTTAAAAGCGTTACGTTTTTGCATATAAATAAATATATTTTTGGTATATATGAGTTTAAACTGACATTACTAATTAGTTGAAACTACCTGTACATTATTTTAAAGATCGCAGTGCTAAATTTTCTACAAATAAACCTACTTTACGTAAGTCAATCGACATAAATTAAAAAAAAAATTCTCGAACAACTCCACTCGTGAGTGTAATGTTTCATTATTTTTGTATCGAATTCATTGTGGACAGGATTAATTCATCGTACACGAAATACTGAATGCTTTATATATTGGTTTAATTTTTGCCAGTCGTAAAATACTTTTGGAGAATTAAATTCAGGACTGTAATTGATCTTAAATTGTTCGACCACTCAAATTATTACTATTGAATTAAATGTGTAATAATATTTAAGGATACTGCGTATTACACGCTGGGTTGTTGCTCATTTATAAAATTTATTCATAATAATTGAATATCAGATGAAAGTGTATTCTTTATTACTTCACGTATGAAATATAACTACAACATTACCAAACAATGTTCCTATGTGTCATCGCTACCGCAGTCTTAATTCAACTTATAAATAAGATTAAGGTCCTCTTATGTAATATGGAAATAAGCGCTTTTTACACGCCTTTTATAGCTTCACCTGTATGTTTCTAAGTTTGTAACTGACAGACTTAATTCAAAACTTCCTACATTTAGCAAGAACCGGTGATAATATAATAATTTAACAAATCTGTCGTATTAATCAGAAAAAGCAAGTAAAAAACACTACATGATATATTTCGCATATCGAGCACCCCACAGTTTTTGCACCATAATACTAATAATTTTTGATGATTGGTATTTATTGCCTATATTCAAAATTATTTTTTACTTCGATGTAAACAAAACTTAAGAAAGTAAACACTTACTTAAGGCAGAAATGCAATATACAAGGTGTTTGACTGTTCCCGAAAACGAAGAGAGGTAATAGTACTAATGACACCTTTGATGAAGGAATAGAATAAAATTGGATCCTGACTAAAAAAAATCATATTTTTAAAACATTTTATTAGCGTTATGTCGCTCCATCATGTTATCATGCTTCATTGCTGAATTTTCTTTTTTAGTAGAGTTTAGATGGAACGTAAATAATGCTAATAAAAAGTGTTATAAATATGTCTTTTTTAGTCAGGATTGACTTTTTGCCCTCCCATCATCAAAGGTGTCATTAGTACTATCACCTGTCTTCGTTTTCGGGAGCAGTCGCTAAACACCCTGTATACAGTTTAAAATAAATAAGGAACTACGTTTCACGTTCAGCATATGTAACCTAAATATTCAAATAATAGACTTTGTTTGAACGAGCGTACTCTCAGGAACCGCTATTTAAAAAACATCTTTCAGTGTTGGATAGCACATTTATCGAGGAAGGCTATATTATATTATCAAAAAATTTAGGATTCTTACTAAAAGTCCAATAATCCAAGGCGAAAAAATCGAAACGAACGCGAGCGAAGCTCTGGCAAAAGCTAGTATTTAACAAGTACAAGTGCCAAATATCGCGTATTTCACACAGCACTGAACATGCATTATCCAAAAAAATCAGTCACCCCACATCTTGCGAATTCTATTCACTCTTTGTTATTTATGATACTAACAGTTAAATAGACATTATCAAAGCTGGTCGTAGAATTTAATAGTAACAAATGACACTATTATATACTCTAGATAAAATCTCAAAGATTTGGGCGAAGCGTAACATGTGGGCAACCGGTTTAGCGACCCACTTGCTTCAATAATTGTGGACCTTGATAAAAGCGCGCTTTAACGCTCGCTACGCTCATTTGATAAGTTTTCAACTTAAACACGACAAAGTTGGACCAAAAACTACATTTCTGAAATTCCGTTTTCCCAACAGTGAATAAAGCAGTTACATTTATGTAAGTGTTTTAGAGGACATTTTTCATTAAATAATGCTCGGTATACACCTTCGACAAGTTTAGGACCAAAAACTACGTTTGTAAAATTCTGTTTTACCAATAGAGAATAAAGCAGACATTTTACATTAAACACAAGTTAAGGTAAGGGTCAAGCCAAAGATCCCAATGATCTTGAAGATGAGTCGTCGGCCGCATTGCGTAAGAGGAGGTGGGTATTTTTTGGAAGTTTAGCAAATGAATCTCTGTTCTTCTTTTTGTTTATTCGTTTCAAGACGTAACTTGAGTCTGAATCTAGTTTTAAGCCATGTATTAGTCTACAGACCTTCCATGCAAAAACATTTCTTCCATGAATTTCTTAAATAATAAATGTTCATTTAAATTATTTTTTAATTTCATATGAAACGAAGTAACAATTTTAGCGATAAAGAAATAACTCGATATTTTTTTAGAAAATCAAAAGAGATCTTTTATAAGAAATGCAATTAAACAGGCATAGAGTATACATAATCTCGCGCATAATTAAAAAATTTAAAAATCGAAAAGGTATTATTTTATATCAGACATCGAGAACTGAGCTGATTCAGTTGTCAAAAATTATATGTATTTTGCTTAGTTATGCAATGATTTGCTATGTTCCGAATTTTTATTTAATGCAATTCAAAATCCCAACATAGTCTAAACGATCATTACAGACTTCATAAGCTTTTTATCTAAGACCATTGGAACATGACTTAGACGGCACATAAATGTATTTTTAAATATTCATCCTAGCTATTAATTACTCAACAGTTTACAAGACCTATGAATTTGGCAGAACAGGACAATTTGAACCTAGTACGGTACTTGCGAGTCTTCTTCCACTAAACAAACAGGCCCGCCAGATACATGGACATTAAATAACACCATATAATATATAATATTATTGGGTAAAACATTATATAACTAGTCGTTTCGGATATCAGGCAATTTGCAGTTAGTTACTAAACTAATTAATTACCTTACTCAAACTATACGGTGTAACATTGATAATACAATTCGCAGAAACGAAGCCCGTTTTCCCATAACGATAGTATAATAATGTGAGCGATGATAACCCGCAGTAATTTGGGAAATCTTGAATTTAAATTAAATTAATAATTATAATATCAGTCAAGGAAGGAAGAATAACCATTATTTTATTAATTATAAAGTACTGTTTAACGATAATCCGCGTATTGGCTGATTTTGCTGTATCCAAGTGCTACAATTTCCTTTAGCTGACCGCAAAATATTAAAGGTATAAATTGAAATAATTAATTTACTGATAAAGGATACTTATTTAACTCCAGAATTATCTAACATCCTGGGAATGAAAGATATTATATTGTGGTCATAGATAGACACTGTACTAAATTATATAATCGATTCAAATTATATCTTATGTAATGTACTAAGATCCCGCTGCGAAATCACTACATGCATAATGTCGATGATTAAAATCAAATTTTGACGTATTTTTATAGTTATGGGAATCCATATTTTATAGAGTGCGAATTAAAATTTGCCCGCAACTATTAATTATAATAGTATTTGATAAGAATAATTGAGTTTTCGTAAAATTCAGGTAGGCAAACTGGGATACAGTTCACCTGGTTATAAGCGATTTCTGTCCTCCAAGACCTCCAAGACCAAATCCAGATCTAGAAGCCACGTTACCAACCTAAAGACAATAGTCATATTATATCAATCGCCTAGTTTTGTATTTGTTTTTAATTTTTAATATTTGGATTTTCATAGATGTAAATATTTCTTACTAGTTTCTTTAGAGCCAGTAATGGTGCTAAAAATATTAGATCATGCATAATTTAATAAAATGTTCAAATATTTAGCTTGAGGAATGATAAGATAAAAAAAATGAAAATATGTTAGTTACAAAAATGTGAGATGTTATACACACAGTACTTAACGATCTATAAAGTACAGGAACCGCAGTCAACCTGAAAAATATACATATATTATGAATTCAATTTGCTATTTTCTCTAATTAAGTATATAAATGAAAAATCATTCTTATAAGGCTAGTGACAGTAGTGATACACCCTAGCTTCGCAGAAATATGATATAGTACTGCACGAAGGAATCAACCTCAACGCAACAATTACAGACTTCATTCTCTTAGCTGTAAGTGTTCACTTTTAACGTAGAAAAAAATTAAATTAAAATATATATACCAAAACCGAAACGGACAGACGAAAAATTTTAAAACATTTATTAATTATATTTGGGTTGTACCTACAGTACATACTATCAAATGCGGAAGAAAGCTTTTATTTGAATATTATAAATACTCCAATTATATTTATATATATAAACCATCTGTGCATGTCTTTGTAATTAAACTAAACGGCTGGACCGATTTTGTTGGATTTCTTTATATATATATATGGAATCGATAATGGTTAAGATTTACAAAACAGTTAGAAATGTTTGAATTAAGATGTCTGTATAGTACAACATCTATGGACCCGTGAGATATACTAAAACAATTACGTCATGTTAAAACATTGTATCTTTTATAAGAATAGAAAATACTACTTGCGACGTGAATTACTGCAATAATTACTGTAATAATGGAGTATGGTGTTACATATTACTATTTCTCAAAGTTCTCTAACACTTTTTAAGTATGAATCTCCGAGATTTGAATCTACGTTAGACATTAAACGCAACGTACGCAAACTGCAGTCTCACAGAGACGGTTGTCTTAAGCTTAAATAGACAAGAAAGTTTGAATAAGTTTTTAGGTCAAAGATTAAATCACAATATAACGGACTGGAAGTATAAATATCTAATCACACTGGCGACATACAGACAAGGCATGTATAACTAATGGTCAAACAGGAAATGAAAATCACTACATCAAGTGAAGTGGCTGTAATAGGCTTAATTAAATCGCGCAATGATTTGTTTGCGCGTTAACCAACACTAGAAACATGTACTTTAGGGTTAAGCATGGTTACATTTACATTTGTCGGTGATAAAATTTACAATTGTAATTTAAGTTTTTATGCTAATTAGCTCTTAATCTCTTAGTCTCTTAGTTGTTTTTATCAACCTGGTTGACGTTCGATTTACAAATCTTTAGCGTAAAAATTAATTTAAAGTTATTGGTGTACCGTTATAACTTTGCTACCCCTATTCAACCCTTTTTAGAACGTATTTGGAAATGTATGCACATTTTAATTATATGCATACAAAAATCGAACAATGTAATAAACAGGATGCTACATAGCTCACCCTTTATGAATTTTTACCAACAAAAAGTAGGGCATAGCCTTTTTCGTCGTACTTAATCTAAATGTAAAAATGATCACACTGGTCAGTGGTTTAGGATTAAAACCGTAACGAACAGTCAAATTAAATAAAAAGGCCAGCAGCAAAACGTCACTAAATAACAAAAAAATTACAGTATGGCTTAGACTTCAAGATTGGCAACGCGTCTTCTAGATCTACTGGTCTTGGAGGTGTCCATGGGCGTCAGGAATCGCTTACTTATAGGCGAAGCGTATGCTGGTTTACCTTCCTATTACAAAAACGTACAAAACTCACTCTTGCATTTATAATATTAGAATACCTGTATTTTTATATATGTTGTAAGATTTATTTGCTTCAATGAAGTTTGTCTATAGCATCACTCACTTCATTGTGGTATGAATTTCATAATTATAATCACTGTATAAGAAAATGATAATCCAATATATAGAAAAAATCTTTTGGATAAATATATTATGTATATAACGTATATAACAACAATAATACATAAGGTTAATATCTCGTTAAAAGAATCAACGAAATATATACACCATTCAGCGAGTGTTAATGGATATATAATATACATTCTTATTTTATTACTTAAATGTCACTGGTTAAGTTTATAGGTAAAGTTTTTTTCGCATAGACAGCTGTTATACGAATAGGTTAACTAATTAACATGTTCTTAGTTAATTGAAAAATAAAGAAAATTTATCTTACGAAATCTATAATACGGACGTAGCACGAGTTATTATATGGATAATAAATAAAAGTTAACCCCCATATGTTATTAGCATCGTATATTGTCTCAAGGTGTACTGTAAATTACGTATTTTAACGATGTGAAGATCTTTAGTTAAAACAATGTAGGTTATTTATAAAAATGAAATGATGGCGGATTACATTCCGATAAGACTTAGATAATTTTAAGAAAAGTGCCTATTTATTCGAAATTACAAGGAGTGCCATAAGCCCCGTTACAGACTCATGACACTCTAATATTGTTTATTAAGCGTCCTGCAGAAAAGGTGTTATAAAAATTTGACGTACCCCCGTAATTCATAAACAAATGGGCTGTTTTTAGCGCAAGTTTTTTGATTCATCTGACAGAATCTACGAATCTTTTAATTCTTAGCTATATTTTTTGTGTCCATACTTACTCAAGATCTTTAGTTTTATGTTTGTCTATATGTCTTCTACACCCAGTTAATATTTTTTATCTCAATGCGAAAGATCCGTATTATTAAAAGTTAACAATTATAAGAAAAGTTGTAATCCAATTTATTGTAATTTAAAAATATTCTAAACATATAAATCTAAGTATTTATTTTATCATGATGCCAAATCATTAAATGTCCGAACAAATTTTCATAAATTATAGGTACGAACTATTTCTATTATGCGATATACACGTCAAAATTATAACACTCCTCTTTTAGTTTTAGGCAATAATAAAGGGCACTAAAAGATC
This sequence comes from Hebomoia glaucippe, assembly GCA_025727935.1. Taxonomy (NCBI): domain Eukaryota; kingdom Metazoa; phylum Arthropoda; class Insecta; order Lepidoptera; family Pieridae; genus Hebomoia; species Hebomoia glaucippe. Next base: position 9,193,586 of record JAOSYY010000015.1, read on the forward strand.
GCTTAGAATTTCGACAGTTATTACTTTAATTACTTACATCTACAAATAATTATAAATGGTACTAAAATTAAATCATCTAAAATTGTTAAAAAGGAATCTTGAAAATTTGCTTCACTTTAGAAATAGATAAACTGAAACTACTTAACATTATTCTATGCAATCATTTTCACAAAAATTTATCTGACCCACTCACTCTATGGTATAACAAGTCCTTGACATGCGCGATTGTGTTATATAAATAATAAATCCATAATTTTCAAATATATATGAGAAAAACTTAATAAATACAGACAAATAAAGAGGGTTATTGATAAATTATAAGTTCATTGCGAACGTGATAAAAACTGTAATGCCCACTAGACACGCAAAACCACACAGGTAAGTTTTGCATAGCGCAAACTATTTATAATCTCGTTATAAACCCCTTGGTTATAAAAATAATATGATTGTAAGTTGGTTTTCACTTCTTTCTTATTAACCCCATAGCGCTTTGCAATTTGCCATATTCATATTTCTTATTTGAATCGAATAAAAAGTTACTTTTCTTTTAATCTTTGTTTATAAACCTTTATAAATAATGTGTTTGAAATCTAGATTTTCACACCCTACTTAAAGTCATCAGCGATATTATTATGATGTAATGTTCTTACACAGTTAGAAATTTGTCAATAATTTCTTAATACATATACAGACAATAATTAAAAAAATAGCTTTCTTTACTTTTTATATGTATCTTTTATCCTATTATTATATTATTTATATATGTGTATGTTATGTTAAAAATAATTTTAAACATTCTAAAGCGCCTGACGCAATCATAAGATGATCTACAAGGTACCAAATTAATAGTATTGTAATATAAAGTTAAATTCCAATATGATATTTAGAAATTAAAATGTCATCAAAGTTTCTTCACAATATTACATACAAGCGAAGCCACTAAAAGCTTGCGAAAAGACATCTCAACGTTTTCCTACATATTTTAATATATAGGTCATCATATAAAGCCTTAACTACGAAAACTAATACATGGATCATATTATATAAGATCCAACGCGTGCTACTCAATGGGAACCCGAAACCAGTATAATAGAATAAAAGAAAAAGTTAGCTTTAATAAATGTCATATTGTATTACCATCTGTGAGGCAATATGATGGATTCGTGAACATAAAACGATCACCTCGAAAAACTTATTGTCCTGCGTTACTTAAATTTCACGCACGATGTAGAGACAGAAAATAATGCTTGTCTTTAAACAGACTGGAATTTGTAAAAAATTATATTACAGCGTTTTTATCTTTTTATACAATTAATGTATTAAAAAAGGAACAAAACAACATCATTAAAAGTGTTAATAATGAACCTCACAGATCAACTGATAACAGCAAGAAGACATTATTCTGCGTTCGGATTTCAAATCATTAAAATTCAATTGACGATTCTATCGGACATACATATAATATAACTTTTAAATATAAATAGAAGGCAGTAGCAGGAAAATGAAAATGCAAACAGCATGGATGACTAGTCTAGTATCCACGCAGTACCGATTTCGTTTGACACGTTGATGTTTTGACAAACAAGTGTCCGTTTACACGTTTCAGGAATTGAATACCGAGATCAATGCTCACATAACAGAACTACTGTTATACGAACTAAATATCGGGTAAGAGTAAGGATTTCAACAAACATGGTAATCCCTTTTTTGGCTGACTGTACGTAAGTCGAACACAATAAATCTACATTTATCATCATAAGCGTGGAGTGTGTACACAATGAGTTAGTTTTGTCGTCCGATGTCCAGCACATCTCCACTTATATAAAGTTCTTTAGTATAGAAAACTTTTATATTAAAATTATTAAATTGCCACATTTAGGTTATATATACAGGTCAAGCGATCATGTGTAATTCCATAGTAATGTGCGTTTTGGCTTTCTAAAATTTATAAATATAAATAAGAGATCCTTTAATAAAATTGTTAATTCAGTCACTAGGCAGAGACGTCACTTACCACCAAGTAAGCCTTACTCTTCATCCGTCATTTAAAAAAATACATATCCCATACCATTATTACCTAGGTACGTTAATTCCATCTCAACGTTTATTTCCGACAACTTCCTTCTTATAAATGTCAACTGTACGACCACATTTACCATCAAATACACGTTCGTTCGTAAAATAATAGTGTATTTTAGTACTAATGGAATTACAGCTAAAATTTTCCTTTTTTGGTATTATTAACTTAATTAAATCGTCTATTCAATTTTATTATTGGATTTTTTCAAATATAAACAGAGATTTTGTTTAAATAATACGATGTGAAAGATAAATATGATAACAAATAATTGTATGTAAGCGAAGTGATGAAAATTAATATCTTAATTAGGCATTTAAATAGGTCTCTTACTAGAAACTTAAAGCAAATTTATGCAGAGTGAATAATTTTAATATTAAAAACCAACTGAAGATTTTTTTCAATTAATCATGTCGATGTCAACCTTTCAACTACACCGACAGAGTGACCTTTTTTTCAAGATTAAAAGTTAATGTTTAATTAACGGCTACATAATTTATTCTATAATGTTTTTGCAGATTTACTGATGATACATTTTTAGTATACTAATTCTACGAAAGGTGAAATTTGTGGCATAAAGTTCTTAATCATAAGTTTGAAACTGATTAATTTTATTTTCTAATAAGTACTGTTTTGAACATGTTTGCTAATAACTTGTTTGAAACAACTACGGACTTCTCTCATTAAAATGTTATTTATGCAATTTTAGGTCTCATTATCATCAGTTCTGTAGAACTTCGAAGTTTTTCTCGAAAAAACAATAATATCCATTAGCGCGACAAACAGCTACTGAATTCTGAACAAAATAACGTCGATTATGTCGTAAAATTTTACAATGACAGTTTATTTATGCCATTAAAATTCGTCTCTTTCACACCTATCAATTTTTTCGATATAAGACAAGGACGAAAGATATCGTAAAAATAAATTATATGTGAAAATTTACAGCAGTTACCGTTAAATAAACACGAAACCTTGTATTAGGTTAATTATTAATGACAGCATTGGACACGTTTATGTTGGTTTTGGCTATTTCACTTTAAAAATACCTTTTCATGACCTTTATAAATAAATTTTAGTTCTTTAAACAAAGACAATAGAAGATATAACCATAGTTTCTTTGAAGGCATTGCGTTATCAAAGCTCTCATCAGCATATCAAATGAGTTTAGACCATATGTATGGAAATCACCAATGCACACAGTGAATAACACCTGAAATTTTATTGAAAAAACTTTAAAAATTCTCGTGTATGGTATGCTTAGACCGCATCACTATTAATTATTTAATAGCAGACGGGATCGTGATGAAAAATCAATGCATTTTTATTATAGCATTGTTTTAAATTTTCACTATTTTATGTAAATTCTAGATTGAAAAAGCAATTCAAACTGCTAAGTTTAATTTTTTTCTGAAAAAACAATACGACTTGGTATTCCCACACATAACGAAGGAGCTTACAACAACATTTAGACAAATTATCGCCTCAAGTTTTCAACGAGGTAGGCGTGATCGTAAATGATCATCAAGTCGACGTAATTCGCGGACAATTCGCCTCATTCCTCCTTTATCAGTACATAATTACTTAAAATTTGCGTATTAATGAACAGTTGACGCTGACAGTGGTTTGAGTGATTAGCGATAAGCGTTTAATTAAAACCAATGACATCATTTATAACAATGTCATATTCGAATTCATTACCAATATTTTTAATTAAATATAATATTGTCCTATTACGCAAGTGAACACGCTGCTTGAAAACCAGGCAAAATTAAGCAGTAAAAACACGTTCAAATCCAGATATAGAGTATTTTATTTAAAGAATAAATTTTATACTATAATCTAGTACAAATCTTGTGAAGAGAGTCTGATATTGAAATTGCCCCTCAGGCAAAGAATAATGTCCATCCTAGAAATCCTTGACGAAACTTTTAAAATGCAGTAATGATGGCAATCAAATTAATCTCAACCGATTCGACTACCATATTTAACTGATAATTAATAACCAATACGGTGTTTATGTATCAATTTATTCACCGTCAAACGCTTTTATTAGTCTTTTTAATTCATACCTAACAAAACTTAGGTATTGAAATAATAGCTTAAGTTAAGACTGAAGATGTTTCACTTTTATCACTACCATTATCAATGTTATATATAAGGATTAACGTCCGGTTAGTTTTAATAGCCAATAGGCTAAAAACGCGAACGTCCTTCATAAAAAAATATAAGGATAATCAATAGAAGATAATTTTATTTTAAAAACAATTATTAAATATTTGCGACTAAGGTGAGTTCCTATAAATTTTTATCAACGCAATCAAAATTTGCGGAGTTTCTATTTTAAGTCCAATTTAAAGTTTCATAATATCCGCCCTAACATCTAAAATGCACCCTACGTTACTCATCCCGGTATGCAAAACCCCGCGCTATGTTATTACAGAGGTGAGTTATGGCGTTGACACGCATAGTGTTGTGAGGATATATTAACAGAAGCGATAATTAGCCGCGAAATTTTATTTCCCAGAAACCAGCGATCGTTGGAAAGTCATCTCGTATCATGTAATTATCTGTAAGTGATACTCTTCGCTGTTTCGTCAGCCGTGATTAATGGCCTGTGTCCTTCTTTATGGATAGATTTTATTGAGCTTACAAAATGTTGGTGTGATTTCTGTAGTAATTAAAACGTGTTTTAAAAAGCCATGCAGATTACCCCAGAATCCATAAAAGCCTACTAATTATATTAGCAATCATTTTATTTAATTTCGTATGAATTATATTAGGCTTTTTGTAAAAATACATAGCTTTGGCTGTAATTAATACATAGTAAGGAAAGTAAAATTAATTAGGTCTAATAGAATAAACGATTTCGTTAATTCAAATAAATAAATAATGCTCATTCAATTAATATTTAAAATATGGTTAACATGGTATTTGTTTTTTATAGAAAACAATTATTATTTATTCCGTACAAAATTCGACTTTATGGTATTTTTTCGTACTTTTCGCATTATTTTAATTTGCTTCTAACAGTTGTATCGACATATATGATGTAGTTCGGAAGAAAATAATAAATTTTATATATTAACTCTGATATAATTAGCAGACAAGGTAAGGTTTAATTGACAGTAGACTATTCAGTGATGCACAATTGACCTATTTATTTTTATTTCGGGGCTTCGAAGATTTATAAAGTTCAGTTGAAACGCACACACAGCACTTCACAATCTTTCCATCTTAAAATGATTATATGTGGTCAGAATTTCAATAGTTCTTTGAAATTCCTGCTATCCATTTAATACTCGAAAGTTTATCAAACATTCCGATACTTATAGAAATTAGAAAATGACATATAAACTTGTTACACTAGGCGTAAAACAAAGGCGTGAGACGTCGGTCTTTACGGGAGGGGTTCTTCCGTTAGAGCAACAGGATCGTCGTTATTATACGGTCAGAAGGGAAAGCTTAATGTGTTTTTTTTATAACTACTTCTATTATTATATCATTTCTTTTCTAACCATTTAAATCGCATAAAATTAGCTACTTAATTATTTTTCACTATTAATCACAACTCAAAATTTTAGAAAATTGTATAAAATCACATCCTATACTGTGGGTAGTATGAATAATTTAAAATTGCCATTTTTTTAGCGGCCCACGAACTGATTAGTCAGTTTCGACATTCCCCGCCCACACTTAAGTTATTAACATAAAACAACACAATTCCTTGTGCAATAAACGCTAAATGAGATTTTATCTAGACAAAAATTACGGGTCTAAAAATTTTTTACAAATCTTTTTCGTGACTAGATATTGTAATAGAGTCATAGCTTAAAAATTATATTCTCTTTAACTGCTAGTTAATCCGTATATCACCAATACTAAGTCTATTGTTTAAATAATTCCCTATAGCCTTATCTATAGGTCTTTGAAGAAATAGGTAACTATTGAAGATGTCTGGTTCAGAAATGAATGTGAATGTGATCAAATTCATCAATTTCTTCCTTCTTTTCCATTTTGAATTTAAATTCATGAAATTAAACAGCGCAACTACAATTGTGCAAAATAATATATCAGAAATAACAAGTAATTAATTAACTTTGTATACAATTATTTTATTGAAACAATTAACGACATTGTAATGAATCGAAATATTCCATCTGATAC
>JAOSYY010000015.1:9212166-9229710 GCA_025727935.1 Hebomoia glaucippe
TACATTTTAAAAATCGTTTATAATTAAATATTAATTATTCCTTTTAAAATAAGTTAGGCGAGAGTTTGTGTAAAACAATATTACAAAATCATGTATACAGCACTTTGTAGCTTATATTTTTATTAGTTGAACTTGTACAAAGAACGAAGTTAAAACGTATTCATATCTTGGAATTAAGTTATTATCAACAACTAATTATTGTAACGTAATACTATATTACATTCTTTACTGACATAATATTTAGAACCTTAACTAGAAATAAAGGCTATACTAGAGCAACAAGTCTATTTCAATTTTGTTTATTTTTTAGGTACATTAAAAAAAAAACATTACAGACAAAAATAATTACACAGTACCATAAATAGTAATAATTAACATGTTTTACAAATAAAATACAATACAAAAAAAGGAAGAGAACGGATTTAACAAAAAGAAAAGTCAGTAATTAGTTGTAAGTAAATCACAGAGATTAATTATAATATAAAATATGCTTTGAATTATTTCTAAGGGAGACAGTGGAAGAGCACTAAAATGTCTAATTAAAAATTTCATGACATGTTTACGTACGAATTTATTTTATAGTCTGTAATAGTTTTTCGACCAAGTAATGATGTTTAATTTAGTACTTAAATATATATATTTCTATCCCATTTAATGTTGTTAACAGCTAGGCCGAATATTATCATGAACAGGAAATAAACCTGAATCATATAAATTTACGCAACTAAATAAAACTTGTTTCAAGTTATCTTTTGATTTCTTATTGTTATGAAGAACGCGTGGAATCGCACAGAAATGTCTGATAGTATCGGCGCGTGCCCAAGGCAATTTGTATTATAATGTGTTAGTGTCACATGGACATAAATACATGAAATGCCAATTTCTGAATCTCTGAAATATGTAATATCTTAATCAATTTAATGTTTCTGTAAATCTAATCTACAAACGAGCTGAGGTTCGTTTGATGGTAAGCGAAAGCGAACTGACATCATCAATTACTCAATAATGTGCTACCGGCCTATTTATTTTTGAAACAGGCAATCGAAAAGAATACATTTGGATCACGAAAGATAATTCTAACTTCGAATACTTTTATATCATAAAAATACCATTTAATATCTTTCTCAATCTATGTCAAAACAAAAACAAGCAGAACAGGAACTTTATAATCATTGAAAAAATTGTACCTTTCGGTTCAATGAATTACGACAGTTCGTCACGCTATAATGTTGTAATTGCAAGTATAACGTGCGGTTAAAATTTATATTTTATTATACGTATTAGGATACATTTCCTTAATAGCTCTTTAAAGGAAATTATTGGTATGAAACTTATAGATAAAGCAGACTTTTGACTAACATAAGTCTCAAGTTCTAATTATTAGCAATAAAGATTAAAAATAGTTTCAATTGAAAAGAACACAGAAGGCCAATTCTCTTGTCTGCCAGAAAAAATGTGTAACTAAACAGACATAGAAATGCGTCCGCCCGTTCCACCACAGCAATACACGTTAATGACAAGGAAAGGTCATTGTTTTTACTACGGGTTACCAAGAGACGTTATACATTAAACATTAATTGAAATTCAGTTTTAATCAATACTTAATCCTAAAGATTGTTCCACAAGAAATAAGTATGAGTAATTTAGTACGAAATTGAGGTGTGATCTTATATCCGTGAATTCTTATAACCAGTTAATTCAAATGTTACAATTTCGATCTTAAATTGACCCTCGAAAATTTATTAGATATTTGACATTTAAGTATAATCTGCTATTATTGTCATATAATGAATTCACTCTATATTCCACAGCAGAACTACAAAAGAAAAATTATTACTTATAAATGTAAAGTGAATAATGTGATATAATTTCAAAGGTGAAATTGAATGGTGATAAAATAATTCACTATCAATAAACTAGCTTTAAAAATTTATTTTCCTATACAAAAGCGATGGTGATTTGAATAATACTTTGATTTTGCATATTATAAATATTTCATATTACGTTAAAGATCAATGCGGACGCTCAAATAAAGACGACAACAGATTAACTACTGCACTAAGTTCTCCTGTAAATCTACACCATTGAAATGACTATCACTGAGAGAAATTACTAGACCAGTAAAACGAGATCTGCCAACGCAGTAAGAATAATTATAACTTCGGGTTATTGAGAAGAAGTCGCTGCTGAGAGGTGTCTAATATATTTGGTTTGGATAATTTAGTAAGCTCACGTAGCAATATTATTCACGAAACGTCACAATATTTTAAACAGATGCCCTCAGTTCTGACCCGGTGATAATATGAATGTCGGCTTTAATCTATTGCAAATGGATTTGGAAAATGGAGCCTCGTTCAGTAAATTATGTGGACTATTAAAAAAATATACGCTTATTTAATAGTTCGGTACAAAAGTCCTTCCATGAGGAACAAAAGCATTTTAAACTGTGACTTTAAAGTTTGTTTCAAAAACAATTAACTTGTTAAAGCTTAATTAACTTATGTAAATTGAATATTATAAATTTAAATTGAATATTTAAAAATCCCGTCGACGTAATTGATACCTGTATAGTAAATCTGAAAAGGCACACCGAAAACATAAAGCGTTAAATTTTTTAGTTTATAAAACAAACTACAAAACAACAAATACACTTACCTTACGATGTCTTCACATTTTCTTTCTGCACACTTCATTACACACGTTGGAAAGATTGGCCAATCTTATACGCTAGTATTCTTAATCGAACGGAATCGATGCCAAAAGAAAGTTGCGGCATACAAAGCGCGAAATTTGTGGGAGGATCATCCAGCAATTACAATATAAAATATTTATGAATACAAAATTAAGTTCGGAGAGCACTAAATTAATTAAATGAACGAGCGATCTTGTGGCGTCGATATTCTTTAGTACTGTACCGCTTTGAAAGAATCTTTCGAAGAGAGAATCCCAATGAAAGTATCCCTCGGAGCAGTTGGTTCGAATCATCAATAAAATCAAACACTATCGGATACGCCCCTTTCAAAATTGATGTTATGTAAGGTAATTGAAACGCCAATATGCATATTTTATGGCGACGAAGTTAATATAAATTAATTTGGAAAACGGCTCGTACGTTCCGTTTGGCAACGTCCGAAATTAAAGTACTCCAAAATACCAACAAATATAATCACAAAACTTTAGGCCTTTAAGTTTTGTGATGAAAATTGTTAATATAGTGAAGTACCTTAACTTGGGCCCATCGGACGCGACCCCTACCACATATTAAGAGCGGTGTTATGAACGAAGTCTCTCAAGAATTTGCTAATTAAGATGATAATATTAAACATAAGCTTTTTGCACGGAGACTTCTATCAAAGACACATGAAATCGTACAAAGCCATGTTCCCGGGACTCCGATGGTGGATGTGGGGAAGGAACTTAATCTATTACAATACAAAACCTGATCAAATTTTTTAACATTTTATTATTTTCATACTTTTTTTAATGTCTCCTCTGTTATCAACTTCGACATTGTACAGACTCATTATAAATTATTCGAACGATAAAATAGGATATTATAAAAATAGATAGAGTAGATTAAATCTTTTAAAAAAATATTTAAATAGAAACACATTGTGCAACATTGCATCTAGAATTAAAAATACTCTTGCTTAATGCTTTATTTTATTGTACATATTTACAAACATGTAATTTACAGTAACAATGATCTAGCATCTTTAGGTATTATATCTATCACATTGCTTCAACGAGTCACAAATTGGTGAATTTTACAAGTAATCTTGTAAAGTCCAAATGCGTGACTTGATAAACTTAGCTTTTCTGTGGACGATTAGCTAGGTGTACATTACCAAAGGTCATATCACAACCTTGAGGAGAATTTTAACATTTTTACACCCATCAAATTGATTATAAGAAAATTGACTAAAATGGATATAATATTATTTTGCAATTTTTTAGATATTTCAGCAGTTATAAATTTAATTAATCAAGGTAATTTTAATACAATATTTCTTTGTATGATAAAAGTAACATTTTTTTATTTATAAAGACGATATTTTAAGTAAAAATTATTATCGTAATACTGCACGTCGCACATTTATCAGTCCACGAATAATTGCTTCGAAACGAAATGAAAGCTTGTCAAGATACATAATTTCATCTTTTAAAACATTACTTCGTTTACACGATCGGAAAATATTCAGTCATACATTATAGTTTAAAGCGTGTTATCTTATAAATTAAAAATGTACCATACTTTATCTACAACATATGACTTATGCCATTATCATTAACCTAGAATGAACACTATATTATAAATTTAAAAAAGTGAACTAACAATTCTTTCATTAAGTGCAATAAGACATTTTCTAATTAAATTATGCTTCATATAACGGATATTATTTTGAATGTTGACAAAATTTAAGTCATTGTTACTTTAAACTTTATTATAATTAGCTGTAAAATAACTTTGACTTAAATTTTATTTGAGAGTATTTCGTTCGTGGACTAGTGTTTGGTTAACTTAAGTACAGATTTAAAGTTCAGTCAGACCAATGAGCATTACTCACGACGCTAATTGTTCTTCAAAGTGTTCTAAGACATATTAAATCGCTTAGCGATATGAAATAAATATCTTTTAGCTTTATTATAGTATCTACAAATTCAGATCACTTGACAGTTCGTAAGGCACTTTTTCACAGAGTCCAAGAACGCGTTCATAAGCATCTTCATTCAACACTTACAACTAGCGTATTAATTTATTATTATGCTATATTATTAATTTTCGATCATCCAATCGTACTAATACATGTAAAACAAATTACAAATACTTAGACTAGTACGATAAGAATTTCATAATATTGACGCTTTACAAAATATGAATAGTTCAAGTCTTTAAAAGTTTTTATCAAAATAAATTTTAGCACCATTCGTTATAAAATTATAATTATATCGTATAAAGCGTCAAAGGTTATAACTAACAATAAGAAAAATCAATCGTTCACACACATCATGCCTTATACCTAATACGTTACAATGGATGGATCACAAACACTGTTACTGGGCACTAAAGCGCAAACTGGGAATGTTACGTTACTTCAATACAGGTATCAATATTTATAGGACCGTCCAGAACGGACACGTCGCTTAATCTAACTATAGAATAAAATATATTTATAATATAAAAATCAGAACAATTTCATTGTAAAAGAGATCACCTAATAAATAACGACTTGAAAACCATTGCAGCACCACCAGATCATTTAGCACCTACCGATGTAATATGAAAAGGACAGAACGATTACATAAATGAAAAGGAATGACCAAATTATATAGGGGTTACGAACGAAGGAGGTGAACTTATAATTAAAATCTAACCGATGATTTGAAATATCAACCTCATTGTACTTAAAAACTATACAGATGATGGCACTTCATTAATGGCCTGAGAATTAATCGAATCAAATGCATTAGAGTAAAATCCTAAAATTAAAATAATTAATTACGCGAAATTATAAACAAAAATGTACATAGCGTAGCATAGGAGTATGCCGAGCCTCGCGTCTTGTTTGATTTGGTAAATCAAGTCACGTTCCGTCTTACAATATTTGTTTATATCCATTTCAGCTTTCTTGACTACTGTGTATTGTTCCTTTCCAATGTCAGCAATTTATGATACATTTATGATAATCACTTAGGTACAATGACATCGGGATTTACGAGAATTAGAGTCAGGATATACGTATTGCCTCAATGGAATTATTCTTTTGTAATAAATTGTATAACTCTACAGAAATTATACTACCGAAAAATCGTACTAAGACTAGATAATAAACAGTTTAAATTATACTAATAAGTATAGAAAACAATATATTATTATATAGAATTTATTAATATTATGAAATTCTGTAATAGGTAATTATGTTATGCAAGCAATATATGTGAAAATTAAGTTTTGTATTAATAAAAATTGTTGAATGATTACAATGAGTTATTATTTACTACGTAGTGGAGCCATAGGCCATCATTAACCGAAAAACTTTATCGATTCTGACCATGACTTTTTGAAAGTGTTATACCGTTATTGCGAAACACGTATCTGATATCTGCACAACGGAAAGGTGTTCGGAATTAAGTCATAATTTAAGGAGGATGGTCATTTCGAAAACTTTTGTATCACAGAATGCTTGTAAACTCTTTTATAGCTCAAGCCACCTACGTGTTGATGTCATTCTTGCGACAACAGTTATCCGACAACCATTTGAACACTTGCACACGAAAAATCTTAATAAGAAATTTAACATTATATCTTATCACTTTTTTTAAATTGCCCTACTGAGTACGAAAAGATTCTAATGCAGAAGAGATATTCGATATAAATACATCTATACGCGAAAATATCCAAAAATTAGGTTGATGCATCGATTTAAATCGCCATAAATGGCTTTTAAAACTGTATCTGACAGAATTATCACAAAGAATACGAACTTGCGATTTTTTAAGTAACACGCGTGGGCGGCGTTTGCGCTGCCGTAGGCGGACGGAAGTGAGAGCCTGCGATTAAAGATCACTCGTCCTTGTCTAACATGAGCAAGTGTACATGAGCCAGATTGAAATAGAGAATCCTATATCCACAATGTCACAGATCAAGAAAACATGATACAACATTGCCAAGGCTCTTTAGCTTATATCCACTTTCGATTCGGAATGACGTAATGGATATTTGAAATTCTCATACTTGTAAATTGTATTGCCTCACCCAAACTTTCAATTCAAAATATTTCCATTATTCAGTGTGAGATTTGGCTTCGTAATAAAACTACATGTCAAAGGGTGCTGTCGAGGTATTAAGCTATTTTCTTATAATACGGCTATGTTTTATAACTTAAGCCAAACCCGAACGAGTTGCGACCCCAATCACTGGAACGAGCTGATCTAAAATCAACTATGCTTGGAATCCACGCTCCTACTACCAATGGTCAATTAAAACTTAATGCAACTACTGGTCTGTGAAAATATAGCAGACAATATCGTATAACGTTACGTGAAAACTTCGTTATCAAATGGCCGACAGACTTTCACTAATTCAATTCTATCTACTGTTACTTCCGAAACACTTTAGAGACAATTTTAGTAAACTTACAACATTATTTAAAATTCACAAAAGAAAACTGACCCAAACCGGATAATTGATACAGTTAAAAAGTATATAAATATCGGTAATTTTAAAGACATGGTACAATCAAACGAGACGATGTTCGCGATAAACAACGTTATTACGAGCCCATATTCGCAGCACGTAGAAGCTTGACAACAATTTCCGAAGCATCTAGTTAAACGTGATGTATACGTAGTACCGGTGAATGTAAATCATTGAGCTCTGAGCCTCTGGAAGCACGCGCATTTGCTACAATATATTGCGACTGACGTACAAAGGAATAAAGCACACGAAACATGTGATCTTTATGTTTAATTGTTCCCGTAAATTTCACAATGAACACGAGTTCTAAATTTATTTTAATATGCAGTATGTTTATATTTGCGAACATAGTAACTATTGTGATTTAAGAAATACTCGTATAAATGATTAATATTGGGAACAAACATGATGTATACAAGGCTCTGTTAATAACTTTCACTATTGAATAATGATCTAATCAAATCTTCGGAAGGCATTCTTATCCCACTTCTAATAGCATAAATACCCAAATGTTTTGATATATATAGATATTTGGAATGTAAAGTAATTGAATTCGGAAGTATTAATGAACGAATATTTCTTACAATAGTTAACATGAAAGGAGTTTTATCTGATCACGACGTTAGTTTCGGAAAGACGCCGCGTCGCCCACGCCGTTGTGACGCGTTCGCCAACACTGATTATATCACCGTTTATGTAGGTGGCCATATAAGGTCAATTGTTTTAAATACAAACAAGTTATTCAACGACCTATTTTATCACCACAACAGGTTAATAGCAAATTCATCTACTTTTTAATACGAACAGAAAAGCAAATATTAAGTGCTTTGTTAAAATTCAGGAAAATACTCATTACAATATATATTTTTACACTAAGAGTTCCCACGTAGCATGAGAACGGCGGAACTAATTCGCGGCACGTTCTAAGGATTACCATTTGAAAGCCCTTTGTTTATGCAAGCACTGTGTAGGCCAATAGAAAAACTATGATGGATTGACACAGTCTCACAGTTTTAAAAGATTTGTTTTCAAATCTCAATAGCTTTCGAGTTAGCGTCGAACGCGTGTAGAATACATTAGAATTGAGACGATGTAAGGTGGGTACACAGGTACATTGAAACTAGACGTTGTTCCGCTAGTGCCATAAATGTCGCTCACTTCTATTCCTTTTATAGTACAATTGAATACGGCAGTGTTATCTTCTTTCTGCACTCGGGGCATTATTTTAAATTGTCTTTATATATCTCTAGTTCTTCAAATATTGTAAATTCGACGGCATCATATGACTTTTATTCTTTGGTCTCGTCCAGTATTCCCAGAGCTGTCATCGACTCTCGAGCCTATCGCTCCATCTACCACGGTAGTGGACAATCATCCTAACAAAGCATCGCCGGCTAGTTCTAGCCTTTTCCCACGGGCTAACGGTCAAACCCCAAACCCGGTTCTAGGCAGTAACTATTCATACGGTACTCTATCGCGAAACGGTGTACAATTCCAGTCAACTATGAAAAGTAAAGACGTTGTAAAGGAAACCGGCATTGTAAAAGAAACAATGATGCGTTCGACCTCTGCTGTGTAGCGACGTATCGACGCGTCGAGATCGCGATACAAAAGGATGACCGATAACTTGTATATTCTTCCGATGACAGAGGAAAACATTGTTTGCGTTTCGGCCCAATAATTTAAAAAAAATCAACGTCATGTTTCTTTATATTGTCCGGCTGACATGAAAAAATTATTTTAATCATTCATATTATACATGTAAGAGATTTTGAAACCAGCGTTCCATTTAATTTATTTCGTAGATTAATATTTACTTTAATATTTAAATAACATTGTAATACTCTGGTTAGCTTAGTAAGTATTGTTTTCAAAACACCGGAAACAAAATATGAAACAGCATCATGTCGTCATCATAAG
The DNA here is from genome assembly GCA_025727935.1 of Hebomoia glaucippe. Lineage (NCBI taxonomy): Eukaryota > Metazoa > Arthropoda > Insecta > Lepidoptera > Pieridae > Hebomoia > Hebomoia glaucippe. The sequence continues at coordinate 9,221,285 of JAOSYY010000015.1, forward strand.
AAAATACCATATAAATTCTCGTGTCGTTAATAGGGTCTGAGGCAGTTTCACTACTGAGTTAGCGATACCGGTAAGAAGGTGTTTAGCTTTCTGCAACACGCCCAAACGTAACAATTTTGTTTGATGTTTGTCCGAGGTTCTAATCTAGAGACGAGGATAAACCTTACAAATGACTACCGAGTAATGCAAGAGTTATTTTGGTTAATAATTTGGTATTTGAAAAACGAATCTTTTTAACATGATCAAATTACTCGTGACTTTTGAAAAATTATATAACAAAAAATAATATAAATTGTATAGGAGAAAAGTGCAGTGTTTGTGTTATGATAATGTAGTGTAATACAATATCGCGGTGAGGTCGGCACGCGGTGACGGGGCACGCACCAGTTTACGCTATTCCCGGCGAGCCTAATTTTAACCATCTGCGTCTCCCAGTCTAGTTTTAGGAAGTGGGCCGACTCCGATTCGGCGAATCAATCGAGCATAGTGTACGCTCTGAGTTGGAAACTAGATCCTCTATTATTAGTTGACGCTCATGGTGCAATCACACTATATTATTGATTAAAAATATTTTGATATTAAAAAAATAAAAGAATGAAGACCGTTTACTTTCAATATATTCATGGCGAAATATAAAAGATACCAATTATCGAAATAAAGCGGGCAGTCGCATCTCGCGAGACGATATGCAACTAAATCTATAATGGATGAGAAGGGTCCAGCGTCAATCCAGTAAACGAGACCGCATAAACACAAGCGCATACATAATTGAACAAGCAAAGACAATAGTTGCACGTTTATTCATTAATCTAATGGATTAGCGATGGCATTGGGGAATCGGGACGCGTTTCGTTGCAGCGAATAAATTTCAATTAGAGCAATCAGGACGGTCAGTCGCGGAAGTCTCTGGATCCGATGGGCACGGGATAGTGGAGACCTTACCTTGCATACAAAACTCGCAACACCCAACGCATACAAAAGAGGACCTCCACTGTAAATCATTAGAATTGCGGTAACCGAGATGTGAGTGGAATTATGTCTGGTACAAGCGCTAGATAATGATGTGGATTTCGGATTACTTGGCACTAACTTCTAGGATGTCGCTATGCGTAAGTTTAGTCGTACTGTCTTGAAAGTGTATGTCAATAAATATTCATTTTGTAACTTTAATTTTATTGGCTTAGCAAAGTATAATATTTTTATTGTTGTATTTATTACCAAATCGTACAGCACCGCGACATTTGGCTTAAGGCTATGAATTTTCGATTGGCCGGAAATAAATATGTCAGCTGTATGCCATTGATTAACGAACGTTCTCATATAGCTGAAGCATCATGTAAACCTCGTGTTTATTTGTCGATTTTCAATATAAAACGCCGACCAATTTTAAATCTTTTAGCCCTTCTGGTCTCTACATATCAATTTCTACGAGAAAAAGCGTAAACAACAAATATAACGAACGCTCTAAACAACAGTCAAAGCTTTCCCAATCAACTTCCGCGACGTATCTTAAAATGTTGACAAGCAGGCGACCTGTACGATTGGACTTTACAGTCGCCGACGATTGGGTACGACGGTATTGCCATTGTATTTATGCGTACATAAAATAATATAAATTTCGTAAACATTACGAAGCCACGAAATCTCGTACATAAATACATACTAAGGAACTTCGAAATGCAAACTGCGAGACTGAATTATGCACAGAGAACAGTCAATCCTTAGTGGATTGAGTTTACCAAAATGCGCCTTAATAACTACAACGGTTTCCGATTGTAATTTGCCACAACTTAAAGACAGAATTCTTATTCTATCAGATTATTTATGACATTCTTAAGGAATATACTAACACATAAAACCAACCGCGAATGTTGTATTACAGAATTATTGTCCGTGTTTCACCGCCTAAATAATTACTCATCCAGCTTAAATACAATTTTTCGTTCAAATCCTCATTTTTCCTGTTCGAAAGTAACACAGCAGGGGCGGATAGCGATTATCCATCTTTATTGTATAACATTTGTCTTTTAACAGGGTGGTCGCCGGTTCACTAATTACAAGGCCCAGCCGATCGTTTAATACGTATTTCGCAAACATCGAATAATTAAAAATTGATTCGGCGGTGCGTTAAAGCATGAAATAATAAATTAATGACTGGTCATTTCGATACAAATTTGGGTAATCTTCACTGGCCATGTAAATAACCCCATTACATGTAAAGTGATTAACAGGTTAAATAAACTAGTAACAAGAGTTGTTTCTACATAACAAACAACCAAGACATCGGTCACGGTATATTAGATAGTTTATTAATGCCCATACAATTTTAGATCGAGATAAGGAAAGAAAAAAACTAGAACAATAGTCTTCCAGCGGTACTTATTGACTGAAAGGAGATACAGACACTACAAAGCCAATGATGTTGTAGTTAATCCCTAAACCACACGCGGTGACGATTACAACGCACCTATTAGTCAAATTAGTCTTATTGTTGCTACAAGTCAGGGTTGCACAAGAGCAATCGGCTTACATGCGGACAATTATGCCTCACAATAAGATGAGTCAACAGAAATTGCCCGGGCGTTTATCAAAACAATAGTATTGATAAGTTAATAAAGCAACACGCGAGAGGCCTAACGAGCGATTATCGAGCAGTATCGCGAATAGGCGCGTGTCATATGGAATATCTTACGAACCGCGATGACTCATGGCCGTTTGAAAATGTCTTACAATAATGCACTCTATGTACAAAAAAACTAAAAATCTAAAAAGTACTGAACTATCCAGAATCTCTAATAAAGACTACGACAGTTTTTAGCACTTTTTTACGTTATTATCGCAATCTCAGTTAGTATGAAAGCACAAAAGGTTGAACACCCCATACCTTTACACATTCACAAGTGATCAACGAAAAATATACGAAACGTATCAGCCTCAAGCACAGCATAGCCCTAAAATAGCATCAAAGTTTCTAAACCACCCCGGTAAAAACATTGCGCATTGAAAGCGAAATCTCAAGAGCTGTTACGAAACATCAAGACGGCGAATGTAAGATTAGGAGATCTGTTTGTAGCGAGAGCACTGACCGAATTCCATATTTATACCGCTAATTCATGCACAAGAGCATCTGCATTCTACAAAGGCCATATTAAGAGTATCAGCGTCGGAATATGTCTAATACCGTTTATATTCGCGCTGGCCAACGACAATAACACGCTAAGAATACTTAAATAATCATAACTACGTACATGACTCTAATACAAACAATTAAACTGTTTTTTGGGAGATGAAACGTCGCCTTGAGAACACGAAAGTAGACCACGAAAATAGTGTACGCCGGTCACGATTATACATGAAATAAAATAAGAGAGAGCTTAAAGAGACGCGGGAGGCACTTATCTCTAGAGATCATAATTACGCTGTGAATATTTTGATCGAATAGACTTATCGACGATGCGTGAACAATAACTGGGCGATGGCGTGGACATGTTACCCTGCATGTCAAATATAGACTATATTGGAGAGATTTTTATCGCGATGGGCGCGAAACGAGAGAATTGAGGCAATCGATTTCATCATATCAAATCTGACAGGCAATATTCGGAGGTTCGAGGACGAGGGCACAGTGAGCGCCGGTGGATTTTGTAATTAATACAAAACGCAAATGGAAATTCAGAATTAATAGGGCAGTGCCATCAGTGTCCGTAAAATTAACTGCTATTAAAATAGTATAAAGCCGAATAGATTTTAATGTCAATTGGCATAATACATACATAGTTAAGAGGAAAATTGAAAAAACCAATACCAAATGTATGTTACCAAATTCAAATAATTTTATACCCAGATGAAATCACTGACAACAGCTAGCTTTATATTGTAAAATTAGGTTGATATTAATTTAATTTTTGACATTTGATAGAGAAAATTTAGTATATCAATTTAAATACGTCGGTTGACAAGCGCGCTATACCATCACGGTTGACAGGAGAATTTATGTGAAACACTCCACGGCCAAAAGTAATTTTCAATTAAGTTTCTTGATAATCCGGATCAGGTGAAGTAGATTTAAAGCCTTAGGCTGCCGAGGCCTCCCGATAATTGAAATCCATCTCTAGTTTCAAACACCTGCTACTGTATTGAGAATATTTCTTTATATTATCAAAAGCGGCTAGAAAACCGGATAAAAAAAGAATACGAAACGTTTTTACTCTTTGTAATAAGTCATAGAAATCTGTCAAAGCAATTGACAAAAAATAAAAATACATAAAATGCTCAATTAAAAAATCTACACCAGTTTGAAAATTATATATAAAATATCTTTATCCACAACTAATAGTACAGTAATCTTAATTAAGATAAGTTGTCAAAAATATATCCGATCGTCTTAGGCGTCAACTATAAGCCGTGTTTGCCCTACATTATTTATTACAGTCAGAATGAACCACCGTTTCATTCATCATAACAAATCAATAGTAGCGCGTACCAGCTCCTACTTCTCGAGACGCGTCATTATGAATCGCAACCGGTTTGAACGTTAATTAAGAAACGATTTTAAATATTAAAACACGCTACTTGATCAAACGCTTTCGACACCACTTCCATATCTATCAGCTATACCATTGATAGGCTTGCAGATGAATGATTTATTATCAGGTACTTAAATTGATTTTGGACCAATCATAACGAGTAGAAATCATTAAGCATCAATACTACTTTGTGTTCTGCTTACAATTTAAATAAACACCGAAAATGTTACTAAGACACGGATTTATTCAGGTAGAGACGGTAGCATTAATTTCTGACAGATAATAATTATTCAATTTTGGGTTTATCACGATCCGATTTTACCAGTCAATTTCGATTCGCAATCAGTTACCAGAAACTCTCGCTTATCATTAAGAATGATTTCTCGAATAAATCGCGAAAACAGCCCAAGCGCGTTTACGCATGTCAAATTTTTCAAATTCGTGACGGATAACACTGGCACAAGTTCTATTTACAAAATGTTATATTGCTTGCATAAACATATATTACTCTTATCGATTTAATTTACAAGCTTACTCAGAACGTGACTATCCCGATAGGCATCACTATCTTCGCAATATTGAGAGCGATCGACGTTCAATGCAATTAAATATCGAAACAGGATATATTGGAGTGCCATCTGAACTACCGTTGCGGATGGTGGGACATGTGAGGATGAGAAAGATGTGCATGTGAATACGGCTGTCCTAACGAGCCTAAAGGGAGCGGTGATGGACAGGGAGGATGCTGATGGTACTGCTGCAACGGTGAAGGGGCGAGCCCCGGATGATGATCTATTGGATACTGCGCGGATCCAGCATACGCCAATTGCCTCACCTTCATATCGTCGTCGACGACATTATACGTAAGCTCGGTCTCCTCGTAGCCGGTGGACGCCATTCTCTGCTCACTCGTCGTAGGTGGATCGGGCGAATTTAAGCAGGTCTGAATGAGCCGCTTGCCCGAATCCGATGTGATCATTGGCTGAAGTTTCCGCGTCGCGAATGTGTACACATGTCCAGTTTCTGATGCGACTAGTAACATTACTTGTGTTCCCGTCAATGTTGATAATTCGTAAGCCTGAAAATAAAAACAATACTTAATATATATTATAATAAAAAAAATATATATATAAAGAAGACATTGAGTTAAACATTATGTATGGGATTAGACTTTTCGTACTTGTCATATTAGCCGTAAATAAAATAATCCATCTCGTTATTAAATAACAATTGCAAATCGTTGTTTCATATTTGAACCTATATTTAAGTTAAAATAGAGCGTTACATTTTTGACCTTTCGCCGCTCCCACGCCCCTTAATTCGTATGTAAACCTTCATACATTTTCGGGAGCAATATCACTCTCTCACGGCTCTCTGTATGCCCGAGGAATTATCACACCCACTAGCGCAACCTACACGATTGAAACCAATTATTCCTTGTCGACCCTCACTACAATGAACTCTATGTCGTTCTACATAAGATCTTCATGTACGCACATTAACGGTTCAACAATTTGACGCCGACAATTGACGACAATACAGTGGTGTCAATATTTACTGGCGCTTAAAAAATAACTCAGCTAATGTTAAACCTTAAGATGCGTTGAATAGAGACCGACAATGATGCTTTTACTGGATAGCTATAATACAATTTAGAACAGACACATGGAATTGCTATAAGAACAGGGCTACTAAGGACAATATTCGACATTTATATCCATATTTGAGATTTAAGACGGTGTAAATTAAAGGTTACAAACGATTTTATCAAATATTTTGAGGTGACGAAAATCGTAATTAATGAGGAACTGTTGGGACAATAATTTATGTTTAAAGTCGTTGCGAATGACGCGCCCTACTAGCGTTCAAGTAAAGTGTCATCGATCAATGATATGATTGATGATAAGCCAGTAATTAGCAGCTCAATTACATCCATGATACCAACCTCTGCCGATTCCGGAACCTACCAATGTCGTTCTTAAACGTCATATGAATACGGATCTTGCCCGTGTAATACCATACAGTTCAGAGACATTGCCGAAATTGACAACTACAAATGCACCTTTAATGAGCTTAGTTGTTAAAGATGATTGACGACACGGAGAAAAATCAGCAAACAATTGTGCAGAAATTAAAAAAAGTCTCGAAACAACTTTGATTGAATGGTCGAAATGGCATCCAATTATTATTAAAGATGTCCGGGACTTTCTTTAAATCGTTATAAGTAAAATAATGAATTATCATATTAAGTCATTAGCGAAACATGTAACGGGAAAATTAATGTCTCAGAGTTATTACGTTATATAAGTTTAAAACGACTAGTGCTTCATCGTCTTCGAAGAAACACTTGCGTATAAAAATATTAAGCAACAAAAAATCCTACAAGCCTACGTCTAGTCTACGAATTAATTATTTATTTCACGGTAATTTTGATAGGCTTCATAATAATCGTTTATATGTAGCAGCTGTCATTAATTAGTAAGGGGACACTATTCTATTGTTCTTTTTAATTTATCGATAATATTAACCTTATAATTAAACTAGTTATAATATTCATTTAACACCTGTTATATGAATATAATAAGAGCTGTAATTAGTACTAACAAACTATAGTTTTATAAATTGCGAAGTAATGAAGAGTTGTTTAGTGACAGTTGTAAAAGGTAAATAGTTTAGAATTATAATATTAGGATTGAGCTTAACATCCAACAATGTACATTAAATCTAGTCCAGCAACTTTCTTCAAAGAACCCTTAGTACAAACTTGAAAATAAACAATTCAGTGAGTAAAAATATATACCACTGTAGATTGGCAGATCAGCTCCCATTTAGCGATTAAGTTGTGCAAAAAAAACTTGACAAGTGATCCAGTTAAGTCAAGAGTGATTGTAGTATCAGGTGCAACGAAATTCGAAAACGAGTTGTCCAATGCGCGTGCACAGAATAAAACTACATTACATTAATAAGCAAGGGACTAGACGTTTATTAAATTAAATCAATATTAATATAAAAAATATCAGTATCTGATCACTGAATAAATAATGTTTTGAACACTTATTTCAAAATGTCGGTTATATTGATTCCTAAGCTTTACATTTTTGGTTTATAACAGCTGACAATAACATGTTCCCTCTTTGCATCTAGACCATAAACCATTTAAAATAAGGTCGGTACTCAATTATATTCTAATTATATATTTTAAAACAATTTAAATCGTATATTCAGCATCATTAACTCGTCAAATATACGAGAAAGGTTCACAAAAAGTGAAGCGTGATATCCGTCTGTCAGAACATCATTAACCACGGTAGCGTGTTTGCTCATACAAATTAATCGAGTTTTAAGTAGGTTTGTAAGAGATACAATAATAAATATTCAAGCAATATGTGACAAAATGCAAGGCAAGTGAGAACATGTTTTTGCAATTCGAAGTTAAATACAAAATTGAGATTGTATTTTTCATTGAATTTGATATTAGGTATGAAGTTTGCAATGTGCTCAAACTTAATTTTCAATTAATTGCATTTAATAAAGATAATTTCGCCATTGCTCACACCTTACATATTCATTCTTATTTATGCAACAACACGACATCTTTAATTCATGGTTTAATAATTCAATACACATTGTGCATCAGACATTCAGAAGACAACTTCGAGCAAAGAAAACTTAGATGCCCACTGGCGCCAACATCGCCGCCATTTCTGAGATTTTCACTTACTAGACAAACGCAACTCGAGTTCTGTTACAGTCTATTAATGGAACAAATATAACCTGTGCAACTAAAGTTATCAATAGCGACGTCACACCTACAGCATATACCTTAAAATCATTTATATTGAAAATAATTCATTCAGACAACTTGAGATTGAACTGCGTCATTGCCAATTTCCGCAGTGA
>JAOSYY010000015.1:9241386-9263335 GCA_025727935.1 Hebomoia glaucippe
TCCGATTCTCAGGCCTACTGAATAACTATATAAATTTTCATAAGGTTCGGTCGAGCCGTTTCGGAGGAGTTCAAGTTTGAACACCGTGTCACGAGAATTTTATATATTAGATGTATATTTTGTGTGATTATATACATTCCTAGCAACTTCATTTGACATACAGAATATATATATATATATATATATCATCAATTTAAATATGCATTGCTATACAAGTTCATGTTTAGCTTTTAGAAAATTACTTTTAAAACAATCATCTCAGGTATACAAATTATTAACTATTAAGAACTTGCTATAAAGTAACAATTAAATTAAGTGTCAAATTTAAATGTTTCGTTGAAGCGATTAGCATGTCATTATATTTATAATTAATTATAAAATGTGCCAAGAACACACAGTATAATTCTTAAGAAAAATATTTTTTCACCTTTATATTTCTATATTTTATAGAATATTATTATTTTTTATTTAGAATGTCCAAATCTTAAATAGGTCAATTCATTCAATAAAAGTATGTAATTGTATAATCTATTAATTTTACAAGTTACATCACCATTAAATACTATTTTTAAGCCCCTGAGTAGTAACATGACAGTATCAATGTAATTTTAGTGATAATTTTTTTCAATATCTATAACATAAAAGTATTAAGATTACATTCTATTTTTATTTATTAATTGAAAATATTATTGCTATTTTATATTATTATATAAAATATTAATTTCATTTAGTAATTTATATTCAAAGCATTACCTAATGAATAAACATTAAATAAATTTATAACAAATTGTAATTTAACAGACATGGCAAAAACTTCATTAAACTTTTATGCTTTTTATTCTTACTATGAATAGGTTGTATATGAAACCATATGTAAAATTTCTTCTATTTGAAAACTATTACTAGTTATATAGCTATTTAATGAAAATTTATTTTTGTACGAGATGGTTTAAATTTTTCATCAAATTATGGTATGAATTTCTGAATTCAAGTTAATAATCTATTAATATATATTATATTTAATAAAAGCTTTTTTCTATGTCCTGAAAATTAAACAATTCTCGAAAAAACGCTGTTTTGCATCACGCACTGCCATCTAGTGATAAAATAGAATGTTTTTAATTGACAGCTGGTTCATAAATAGTATTTTCTTAGCCTAAAAGCTAAATTATTTGCTTTAAATATTTACATACCTGTTTGGCCTGCCTTTAATTTTAATAAATATTAGTTTCACTCACGTTAAATACCAAGAATTTAAGAATTTACTCACTTCAAATTTATCTAAAACAAAACAGATGACATCTGTCAAAACTTTTACCCCAAATGTTCACAAAAATCTAAATAACCTTTGAAAATCACAATTCTTTCTTGTATACACACTAAATTTAAAAAATATACAGAAGAATATATATGTTTCTATATAATTCAAGCAATATTCCATAATATTATGTCAGTCAGTAATATAACCTATAAATATGAATGTCACAACAAACTTAATATTTTTTATTTCTCTGAAAGTAGTATAAGAACAGAATAAAATCTTGTATATTTATTTGTGATTGAGTAATTTGTACTGTAATGCATGTGAAATAAAAATCTACTTGGAATATTTCATATTCAGTCTTCTGAATTAAGCTGAATAGACAATTCTATTACCTCATTCAAAGTTGTATTTCAGTATTTGATCTTAAATTTTACCAGGTGGGAATTTCTCATTAATTATTTTCAAAAGTAAAATTTATACTCTTGTACTTAGAATCATTGAAATATAATAATGCTTTCAGCGCTAATGTTTAGTCAACTTTCAAGAGAAAATAAAATATTTGCTTATTTCACAGTAACTTGGCTATTTTAAAAACTCCTTGGGACACTTTCACAAAACTTTCATAGTGGTCAGCATGCTTGAACTGCATAACATTATATTATGGAATGTTGCCAAAAGCACAGGTGACCCACCTTCTTCATGATTCCAGTCTTCCTCTTGGAGAATGTTGTATACCGTCGTAATTTGTTGTCTATGTATTCCATCTTAATTTTAACGCGACCCTTAGTCTTCTTTCCATTAGAAGGAGGTGACTTCTTGGGTTGCAGGGAAGCATATCCATCATCTGCTATATCTGGCATACCACAGTGCTCCAAACTAAGACTTTGAGAAGGTCTTTCATCATAACACTGGTCCGATGGGCGCTTTACGCCGGTTCTTGGCACGGGGCAGGGTTGCATGCCAGGCCTGAGGCCGCCGAGGGAACTAGGTGGTCGACCAGCACCATACATATCGGGCACGTCCCCAAGGATACCCATACCATTACCGTAAAGCCCGAAGCGGGGCTCCCGCGCTCCGCCGGGCGCGTCCATAATAACCTCGCAGTACGCCACAGTAACCGGTGCGCGCACGCGCTATACACACTGCACCGTTCGAACGCTGAACGGAGACTGACCGAAAACGCGAAAGAACCGAGGGCGGGACTGACGACTTGGCCGCTCGGACCGCAACTGACTTCGCGCGGTTCCGTCCCGCGCACCTTGATCACTATCCGTCTCGTTCACACGCTAAATATATACAAGCTCAATGATAGAGATGGAAAATATCTTGCATACCGTAATCCGACACATCCGTAGGAAACTGGGAACCCGCGAACGTTTCAGTACCCGAAATATGCATGAAAATAGAGCTTTTATTTTGAGTTTATTTCGTAAATAGAAATAATAGACTAGGAAGCCAGCAGCGTGAACTCAGCGGCGGAGCGGTGGGCTGGCCGCGAGCCATATTTAGAATCGAGACGTGCCAAATAAGGTAATGGCGGTCAAATGGGGGCCACTGAAATCCCTCCTACTCGTTGGCGATTTTCACGTCAAATAATTAAAAACTTTGTCACGTTTCGTACTTTAAATACCTATGCGTTAAAATATTATGCCTACATAAAGAGCTTAATATTAGAAATACGGTGACGTGCACTAAGTTTCTTTTATAAGTTGTTCATCGTAATATTTTAATAGTTTTAATACAGGTACTTAATAATAAAAATTACTTTCCTTATCATAAATATATTACACTTTTATGTGACGCCTACAGAAAAATGTAATACATGTAAATTAATATACATTTATTGCTAAATACAATAATTGGCATAACTTGGAGGTTTTCGTGTCATAGGAAAAATAACCGAATAAAAAGAAAAATCTTCTACGGAAACAGCGATCGCCATCAATTTTCCGTACCGATTTCATTCGCAGACGATGAAAACAAGAGCTTTTTCACATCTTCAAGGTCAACACAAATCTTTTTGTGTAGCAGATGTCGATCACTGTAATCACACTTGTTATTTAGTTAAACTTTCTATTCCTTTTTACGCTATACTTTCAAAAATACAATATACGCTGCGCTGATGACACCTACCGTGTAATTATTTATACGTAGGGAACAACCGATATTACATATAATTATCTAAAAACAAATGCTTTCCAAAAATAGTAATACATGGTCAAAACATTTTAATATAATTTGATTACAGCTTTTAGACTTTTATTACGATCAGACTGCGTATATGGTCCTTGCTCAATGGAAACAAAAAAAATATTCGATAAAAGGCTTTCTTCCTGACAAAAATATAAAGCAAACACAGAAATGTATCTGTGTGTACCGTATTTCGCGCTTTCTTTATTTACCACTTAGTTTTTACCTACATACCTTTGTATTATATAATACACATTGAACAGCGAGTAATTTTAGCTCAGTATGTACATACATAATTCTACTAAAATTATTTCCGTGCTTTATGTAAAGCACTTTATTAAGCTATAGTCTTTTGTATTGACCATTATTCAATTGTTTAGTAAAAGTATTCCTATGCCTACTGTTTTTTCAATTTTATTATTATTGCATGTAATTTAATAAATTTTGATGAAACAGACATAAGCTTTGAATTTTCATAGGTATAGAAGGACAATTAACATTAATAAAGTTTATAGAACATACTATGTAATTCATAATCAATGTAGGCGAATTTTAGACAATAAAGTTGAAATTAACTCGTGTTTATGTATATTTTATGGGATTGTTATTGAAAATCTGCTAGTTTTAAACGGTTAGCCGCCCACAATTGCGATCGATACGCAATTTTCCTTTTTTAGGTATTTTTATTATACATACTTAGTCACAGTTCAATGAACTATTTCAACATTTTATGAATTAAACGAAGAAAATAAGGGAAAGTACCAAATGTAACAAAATTTACATCATTGTAATGAATTTTAAGTTATATATGAGGATTAAGAACCATAATTAAATAATAATAAATAATATTGTTAGAATAGAATACTTAATTGAAGATATTATAAAAAATTCTAGTTTCTTAAGAATATTTAGTGAATATTATCGTCTCAAACTTATTGTAAAAAATATTACTAGATTTTTATCTTAATTATAAACTTATAAGCCTTAATAGTTTAGTTATAACATTAAATTAATAGTAAAAAGGCAATAAAACTAGTACAAAGGTGTTTAATATATAAGTTACTGTCATGTCGAAGTAACAAATTGAAAAATTTGTTTTAATTGCAATCAAACAATGTTTGTATTCATGAATTGATTTACAGCATACATTTCATGCCAAATGCGGCGTTTGCCTGACATGGAGACTGACGCAATGCCATTCAGTTTTATATACCTACCGCTAGGGTGTATATTATAAAAAATCTAAATAGTATTTTGTATTGAAAACTGTTTAACCGCTTATTCTCGTGTATTCCAGGAATGGCTTTTACCCAAAAATCTCGTATTAACAGAAATCCAGAAATTTTCACATTTTTATTTCTACCCTAAAATCTATCTCCAAAATTTACGCTAATCGGTTTGGCATTTTCGACGTAAAACATGAAAGAGAGAGAGAATTACTGATAATTTCCGTCTATATTTGTAGTGCACCTACTGCTGAATATATCTGTCTGATATATCTGGCCAATAACTTTTTCAGAGATGTTAATAAGTCAGAATTTTATAATTTGTGATTTAATACGCTTTAGTGACTATTTTAATAAAAGAAGGCATTTTTACAATGACAGATTAAAAATAAATTTACAAAAAATTATAGAATTTAGAATACAACCTAGTTGCTTTAAAGATTTCCTCGACAGATTATTATTTATTATTTTCTATGTTGTAAAAATAAGGGTTAAAAAGATCTTGGTACCGTTTTACATAATACCATTGCTTTTACAGCTACTATACAATACAAGTGAATTACAACTATTACCAATTTTTAAGATAACCATAGCGAAACCTATCGGCCATAGAAGGAAAGATTTTAATGTTTTAAGTGTTAGAAGTTTATAGAAAATCAGGTGATATAAAATCAGAACCGTTTCTTTCCTTATTATCTTTAGGAGTTACCATGAATTTCCTGTTTCTCAACAAAAAATGATAATTTTGAACAGTTGTTTTATGGCGTATGTCCCTGTTTTCGCTAAAGTTATTTCTGTATTTATCTACATTAAATATATTTATATAACTTTCTGACCATGTATGTTACATTTTTTAACATGCTGCGAAATCCCAAGTAATTTAAAATGGTGGCCATGTCACCTATTCGTCAGTGGTTCGATGAACTGACGGTGTTAGGTTGTGCCTGAAAATGGTAAGTCGTATTATATTCAAACGCTCACGTCATCTAACGATTGTTGTAATCTTATCTGATACTATGTACAGTGGCATACATATGTATTATTTCATACTTAATATGGGCGTACAATGAATGGAAATTTGACTGTAGTTCTGTGTTTATTTACTGTTTAATATCTACATCAATTCTATTGGCTATATATACAACAATAAACTTAACTTACTGAGAGAAGCAGAACGTAATTGATTATTATGAACCTTTACGTTGCGTAAGAAGTTTTAGTCTTTTGTAAACTAGCGCAGCAGTGTAATAGTAGAAACAAAAGTTAAAGGCAACAGTTGCAAAGGAACCGGAAGTTATTAAAATCTTTCTTTTTAATTGAAATAATCGCCAGCTCTTTTAAAACTTTATTCTTTGGGAAAATATGACTAAAAACAGTTGGAATAAGCAAGTATTTTTTACCAAATAAAGAATATTTAACTCTATTCATTTTATAGATAACCTTTTAATAACCGTATCGAAGTGTTGTATTATGAAAAAATGAAAACTACGAGAATTTGCTTACCTATTGCGAGGTGACAACGAGCCTATAAAACTAATAATTATTAAATACAAACCAATACCGAAGATATCACGAAGAATAAATGAATACACAACAATGCCTAATCACTAATTAAAGTTGACAGGCGGAATCTGCGGAAATCTCATGGTATTTCGAAACACACTTTATGTCTTTATTCATTAAAAGGCCATTCTAATTAAAATTACTTGAGCCGTGTTACGCGTAAATAAATTGCGAAGCGGAGCGCAGTCGCATGTTGCGTCCCGACTCTGCATTTTCTTTTTCACTCTTGTTACATATTTGTGTGGCTTGACATCAACACCTACCGTGTTAGAGGCTACAATGCGCCCTGTCGGTGCTACAAAGGGCGCCCGGACGATTTGCGGCTTACGATCTCGAATATATCGCGACAATACCATAGTAAAGTCGTAAGTGATACGATGTATGGACGAGAGCGTTCTTTGTTTGCAGCAGATTGCATCTTTTCCGGCTAATAGAATGTGGTTCGGTTGTTATTTGTTTTTTGGATTGATGCGCTGCTTTTTCATTGATTTAGCATTTATCGATTGTTAATCAAATTGTCGTTAAGTTTAATGTATAGGAATATTATCGTACGTAAATCAACGTAAGCTTTGGAATGTGATGTAGAAAAGTAATTAAAATGTTACTATGTGCATTTTTCTAAAGGCACATAAAAGTATTTACAGTACTTATAATAGACAAAAATTATACACTTTTTGTTTACCTTTCTCTTCGTTTGACGAAAGTTTCACTAGTAGACAACTAATACTAAACTCAACAGCTTAGGATATTTTACTTATATTTTTATCATAGTTGTTACTTGTGACCTAAATAAATGAATATTAATACATAGAATAATATCAATTAATCCGCGAAATACGGCTAGTGATACGTAATCCTATCTTAGCTTTAAACGTTTAGACAGGACAATTTTTTTCTTCCGGCTTCTATAAACATCGTTGGCGGATAATATGTAAACCCCATCTTCAGCATTTTTTAAATATTGAACTATATTGAAAAAAAAAATGCTTTTTGGCTTTGATTATTTATAGTTGTTGATTGGTATCGATGAATTGCCGCGGGAAATACCATTTTCGGTACAAATGTAATAAGATTAAACGCCACACAGTTAAAGAATTTGTGACCAGTTTATGTATATATTTTTAATTAATTGGCGCATAATTTTGGCGCAGGTGTGATATAAATTGAAAATAAATAATTAATATAGATACTTATTTCTTTTTTTATAATTACATGCTTGCCAGTATCATTTCCTACGATGTACATTATTTATATTAAAAGCAGAATAAGGTTCGGCGAATTTTTAATTTATTTTTGTTTTCCACGCCTATTAGCAAACTTGTTGTGTCTTATGGTGTCACCCGTTTAATTTCTTCTTTAATTCTTATAACTTGGTGTTATGTACCGAAATCTTCTTAGTTCTTGTCTTATTAGGGATACCTGTTAAAAGCAGGAATATTTTTTCAGGCTGTTCCCGATTTTTGCGATGCCACTTAAACTCATCGGCTTCGAATATATAGAATATAGATTCCAAGAATAAAAATTTGAAATGTTTTGATTAAACCTCATTTTTAATAAGATTACAGGTAATGATGGATCGACGTATGTACCTATTAACTCCATCTTAAACAACATATCCCTATAATAGATTGACAAAAGCGTTGTCCCCTCGCCCCAATTATAAAGAAAGAATTTTCTAACGGTTATATCGTATTTACATTTATAACTATGTAATTTAATCACCAAAAAGTAGGATATAATTTGACCAGATAGCATATAAAAGCTCGGACTAACCTAATTTGATTTCTAAATGCCATAATGATAGTATAATTTTGAAACAATAGCACTTACTCCACTTAGAAATGATATCTGTTATGGTCGCACTAATTTATGAGATAGTTTAATAGCTGTTTATGGAACAATGCGTTTGACGGTAGCGACTGTACAACGCCCACGTGTTCACTACATCTGGAGTACCTAACTAGGAAATAAGAACCAACTCTAAAATGAATAAGCAATATTAGAAAACAACACTTACGCCATACCAAGACGCAACTTAAGTGTGAATCTAGTTTTAAGACTGGTTATACCGTGTTTCCTATATAAAGCCTTCTTATTAATACTTAAAATGCAACTTGAGGTGTCTTGGGTGAAGCCCTAAAGATTCGGTACTCAATGCTGGTATTTATATATTAAATTTAAACTAACCTTAGAGGCTTTTTGGTTGTTTGAATGCTTGTAATGTATTAATACCGACGTTAAAGAGGGCTATTGTGTTAAACTGTCTGTGTATGGCATTATAGCTCCTGAACGAATACGCAGATTTTGATTCTGGTTCTTTTATTTAACTCTAAAAGGGGATGTTTCTAAGCTAAAATTGAAGATTTCTTCAAGCTTTTGGTAATTTTTTGTTGAATGATTGTCTGGTGCCAAGCAGTTTTTAAGCAAAGTTTGATATTGAAATTAAATAACTTCTACAAATTGATATGTCTTCTTTTATTCACAGTATATAATAAACTATTTACACGCTGTACAATGCAACAAATAATATCTATTAAGTACTCACGTATCCTATAAACATTTATCTACAAATTAAAACATTAACAAACACAGTTTTTGAATGAAATTACCATATTTATTTGTACAAAACTCGTGCAATTTTATCAAATTATGGGAACTTTTTATGTAATGACACATTCAAATTCTTTCACTAAAACTTAATTCTTGTGATGAACTTTCATTAGAAGAAACTTTGTGCACCTGTTATATCACGTATATAATAGTACAAATTTGATTTATAAAAAAAATAATACTATCGTATTACGCTCTTAACTTCAATACGATTTCATTCAATCTCGAACAGTGTACTGCATAATTTCATTCTTAACTGCAAATGTCTATATTATAAACTAATGCAACATTATTTAACCCACAGCTTAAAATTTTTAGGCCTCGTTTATATCCTTTTAAACGCGTCAAAAATAAAAATGTTCTTTTGTTTCTTTTACAAAAAACACAATGTAGCAAGGCCAAGCAGACGTGATAAAAAATGTAAACAACTGGCTTTTACCATGTTACCATGTGACAGTGAACTATCTGTCTTAATCAAGCCATATTGTCAAAAATAGTTGTCATGATGTGTTTGATGGTACAGGAAAGCGATTCTATTAACACGTTCACTCAAGGTGTTTGCGTTAAAAACAAAATTCTATGGATCTACTAAAAATTTAAAAGAAAAAAATACAAAACAACCAATATTTATCAAATTTAGTATGGTAATTTCAGACTACGAGAATGACATTCTATATTTCAAATATAAAGTTTTATTTTATAAATACATAGCAATCTTTATATCCAATTTTCTTTATACACATAATAAACCGGTGATATGTTTTTTATTATTTATAAAAAAATGTTTTGAACTCCTGAATGTATGTTTACATTATTTATCCGATTTTGTTGACCTCGCTATAGACAAATATACAATGTTTTGTTACCAACATAATTACATTATTAAAATTAGGCAGACCGATTATTAAAAATTTATAATTAGCACATAGACAAATCTACGTTACCTAAAATACACATACGATAAACATCTAGCAATTATCTAAAACAAATTGATACTTCAGTCTGTCGTTTGAATAGCGTTGGTAACATTATCTAAACTCATTTAAATGCTTTAAAAAACCATAAAATATAATTATCTTTTTCGAGACTAGTCGACGATTTCTTTGGCTACGATATTATGTCGTGTTAAAATATAGCTCTATACTAATTACTTAGTAATAATAATTCATTAAATAATATTAAAAAAAATAAAGATGTAAATGGCATTTCAAAAACGTCGCTAGTAATACGTTAACAGAAATATGGAATTTATAAAACTAAAAAGTATTTTATACTTATATTTAAATTAAAATATATATCTATTCTAATACGAAAATGTACTACCATTTTTACAATTGTGTCTTAAAAAAATAATTATAGTAAAATAACATATCTACATGATTGAAATTATAACATTCACAAAATATATATGTAATACTAAATACTATTTTTCGAACTGTAAAAGTATATTTGATCGAATAACAAAATTGATGGATTCTTGATAATGTAGAAATTTCAGTCAAAGAAGAAGGAGTGATTAAAAATTCTACCTTTAAAACGATTGTTGAAAATCAAAAATAAATTTCCTCTGCAATTATCATTACAACTTAAGGCGATACAACTGCGATACAAAAACGATATCGCTACGTTGCTCACTACACCTAACTTCTACATTCGTGCGTTCTCCATACAATTATATAATATTATCTACTTTCATTAGGAATAATCCATCATATTACAAGCACCGATATGTCAAAATGGACTAAATTTCACCTAGACAACTACGCTTTTTCAATTTTTTTTATTTTTAGAATTTTATTTTTATACAATTCTAGGGACAGATATACATAACATAATATGACATTTAACATAATACAAGAGCGATTTTCGTGGTCTATCGATTAGTTTATTACGATTTTCAAAATATGCATTATAGTTTTTTTCATTTTAAATATACGTTTATATATTTTCAAAATTTTATAATCTTACAAAATCTTGAAATATTCGTACTGAATTATAATTAATAAATTTATTCGTCAATATAATAATGTTAATGCTTTCAACAGATAATAATATTAACTTATCGTTCTTTCATCCCCTTTTAAATCTCATAAAAACCACATGGTATAAATTAATTAAAAAAAATACGGCGTATATAAAACCTCATTTTAAGAAAATAAAAAATAATATATTTTTGCTACTATCAAGTATCGATGGATGGATCTATGAAATATCAGGGCTGATTCATGTACTTTAGTTTTACATATTGTGCTGTAAAATAAATGAAAAACTTAAAGCTAAAACTAGCGGTCCTATAGCACTCATACGTGGAATAAAAACATGGCACAGTAAAAAATATACAACTAAGAATAAGTCAAAGATTACGAAAGAATAATCAATAAAATTTCGAATATTTTCAAAAATTCATACAAATAGGCCATTGGTGAAATCTCTTATTTCAATCCTTCCTATGCTTTCCACAGCCACTCTACTACAGTAGAACTATCATGTACTTAATTAGAAGTCATAGTTTAGAAAAAACCTTTCCTAGTTGTTGTATCAAATCATTTTAATGAAAGAGACTATAAAATTGAAAAAACAAAACCTTCACTCAAGGTATGCTTTATGGTGTTGAAATAAGCTGCCTCGTCTGGAAATATATCGGATTGATATAGAAATAATACAAAAGAAAATAGTCATTAATTCTACATTACCCTGGTTCATGGGGGACGATTCCCATTTACTTCGCTTACAGCCTTCATAATTTATTGTCCACACATCCAAAACTAATAGGAGCGTTTCTTTAATTTATATTACCAATCCAAAATTACGTTATAAAAAGTTGAAATTTGTAGAATTTCTTAGTAATTATTACTTTTCATTAAATCATTTCTATGCTGAAGATATAAAAACAAATGTTTTGGCGAAAAAATTATATTCATCAAGAAATATCATCACAGATTAGGAATATCTATTGATTTTAGATAGTTTATATTGGAAAGAATAATATATTAATTTTATTACAAAAATAAACTCGAGTAATTTTAGTTAAGCAACTAGTTTTTGGGATTGATAATACAATACATAGCCGTTTAAATAATGTATCAAACAACAATTCCTTACACATGTTTTTTACCTGACTTTCGATGTATATTCAAAATGGAATATGCGGGCCAACATCTGTTAGTCAACGTAATTTCAAATTTTCATTTAATCGAGACACAAAAATATGTCTTGTCGGGCGTTTTGCCTTCGCGGCCACCCCTCCTAATCTTCAGAGTAATCTTGAGACGCAACTCATAGAGCTCCAATGTCTGGATACAAATGCGGTATACCTGAACCAGTTTCTCTATACTGTAAGGGATCAGCTCTAAATTCGATAGACTTCAAAGCCATATGCCCATAAATTTTAGTGAATTTGTCGATACAAGCTGAACGCTGCGTCATATGTTTCGCGTCGGCTGAGAGCATTTCTGTGTTAGTACATTCGGGACATTTGAATTTTTTACGCGGTGTTACCTGGAAATTTACAACAATTATATTTTACAAAAAAGTATACAATATCAGTTTTTACGCGCTTCTTATAGAGAACGAAGGAGACATTTCTATGTCACGCTCAATCTTTTTTTAGACACAAATTCCGATTTTTAAGTTTTGTTGAGACAAAACTAAATGTTTCCAACCTCAGTTTCGACATAGAGGCCGCTATAAGGAGGTTCAATGGAAGACAAAAACTCAACATTAACATATTTTTTAATTTAAAGAACATCTAATTCGATATTTGTGTGACCTGCAACAGTCAACTTGTATGAATTTAGTTAATTAATGAACACAAAATTTATTTCTAATACAGTTACAGTAACAAGAGGCAACACTGGAATTATTACTAACGTCGATAATAAAATTTCGACTTAAAATATGATCGATCAATAAGATCGTTAATTGAAAACTTACTTACGTACCGATAAATTAAACCCCATCAAGACAGTTTAATCAGAAATTTGTATACATTTTTGGTAAAACTAACCTATTAGAATAATCTTTGGTATAAGCTGTGCTAGTTACCTTTATAGGAGCTTTCCTCGTAACATTAGCGACGAGAAAATTCATAGCGATGTCCTCACAATTGAAGTTTTCATCAACCCAGTGTCTGATCTCCGCTGGCATCTTATGCGTGTAGTACCACGACCAGATTTTGTGGTGGAACGCGGCACCAGTTAGCACCTACAATAATTATTTTATTCATACCTTGTAAACAATATATCTTTGAATAAATAGTGTCACTTGCCACAGATTTTATGCATTACAAGCCCTAGCACCAATTTAATGATTATCGATACAATAATTAGAATCAAATCAAAAAATCTATATATTGTTTAAATAGAATTGAAATTTTCTTATTTCACCGATTTTGGAGGAAAGATGTAACAAATAAACTCTCCCATTTGTATTCATTAGTCAGTATGGGCATAAAGTAACAAAACAATTCATTTTGATTAATAACTTCAGATACTGAAATTGAAACAGCGTTGAATTCTCAACGATTTAAGAGCCAAATAATAAATTGAAGCATAAATTGTGTCCGTGGGTCTTACCATAGAGATCTGATTGGTCCATTCACTGTGGTACTTCCACGAGCTGGTTACGTTGTCCCAAACGTGAAGTCGCGACGGAAATCCAACTATCCTATCCGGAAACTCTCGCCAGACGTCGAAACTGAAATTATTTCACATATACATTTACTACAAAATTAATATGTATGAAAAAATTAAAAACTGATGTTGTTTCATTAGTTGAAAAACTCGTTGGTAATTGCAGTATTTGATAAGTTGTGAAACCTATTCGAAATTTTTCAGCAAAATCTAAAATAAATGGAAAAGGTCTAAAAGGACTTTTTTACTTAATAAATTTTCAATTATCGTAAAAAAAGACTATGACTTGTTTATGAAATTAGCAAAAATACACAATTTCCCTAACAAAATGAAGTCATTAAGAAAATAAAGTAATGAATCATTCTGATAACTCGCAATAATTCAATGTCCTTTTTAATTACCGCTTAAAATTTGCATATTTATGAGTAAAGCTCGTAAATCACAAAACTCACCCGAACTCCAATTCATCAGGCGTTAACATAATGATATCATCGTCTATAGTCAGCTGACATTCAGTCTCTATGTCGTCATAGGGGAAAAATCTATTCGAAAGTCTGTTCTCTTTGGTACGTATCACTTTCAATGGCTTGTTTATAACTGGCCACTCGGACGCTGAAAAACAGAAAAAAAAACCTAAAATCTCGAAACATATTGCATCTTCAACGATTTTAATCCATGGAAACAATGAAAATCAAGCACTAATTAGGTAGAATAAATATTTAAATACTTTATGACGATAGATATTGGTATACCAAATTAATAATCTAGTTTATCTTATAATTGTTATTTCATCGAAAATACAAAACGTTTCTGTAATTCCATCAAACCTTTAGTTATTAGCTTAATGAATGATCAATCATAAATTCATAGTCCTTTGATTGACACAATTCCGATACGGAGATAGCAATTTTTATCTGATTATTGCAGTCTGAAACGCTTAAATATTCACCTCTCTAACTCTCAGTTACAGAAGATAAATTCTTTACTGAAAAATATTTTATTCTCTTGCACCGGTATAATGACAAGTACGTCATTATGCATTGTCCCGCCCTCACGTCTCTAGTTAAAGAGAAGCAAATAGTAAAAAATTCTTATTAAACTGAACTTGCTTTTATTGCATTGAAACTAAAATGAATTGATTATGAATACTGAATAAGAATTCTTTTGCAGCGTTGAGAATCTATTCTGCCTTACTTAATTATTGATATGATATACAATGAGACTGAACGATTACAAATAACAATTAGATATGTCATAGACAAATAATACGCCAGAACTTTTCTTAATATATTACAACGAAGTACCTACCATCTTGACCACGGCACTATTTAAACCTAAAAAGCCCATCAGAATAGGCCTATCCCTTTAGAAGCTACGATGCCACAGACAGACACATCGAAAAAATTACAATAATCAATAATATAAAAAATGTAAAACAACAATAACATAGTAAAAATAGTACTATTCAGTTTATTTCAATGCATATTATCTTCTTATTTAATGTTAAAGAGTAAATAACAGAGATAAAATATTGTATATATGTACTTAAAATACCTAACCAAGAAATAGACAAATTCGTGATACTTTACAATAAATACATAATTATGACCAATCGTGTTGGAAATGCACTTAGCTATTATTGATGAAAGAAAATTTTACTGATAATAATTTACAAATATAGATCGCTTATTTTTTGTATTAATTCCTCTTTCAGTTCCACATGACTGCACCTTTTCACACACCATTTCAATATTAAAAACAGTAATGATACACAACCGCGATAGAATGTATTTTTGTGTCCTATTTGTGCACTTTTAATTCATACACAGCACAACCGATTTCTCAATTATATTTTCTCTGATTTGCTTATCACTTATAAATACGGATTACATTTTTATGTTTAATAGAATACATGGCGTATGCAATACAAAATTAAATGTAGTTTGTTATATTAAGGATATCACATTTGAACATTTGCGTATCTTTAAATTTTACCCATAGCTATGTGTGCAGAAATCAATTAAAAGAGTATATTGAATTCAATTTTGTAAAAAAACTACATTTATCTACTAATCGCGTTAAGCGGGCAAAATTACAAAATATGGCTAATAACATTTGATTGAGTATTTATTAAAGTGACAACAAGTATATTCGATTAATTAGTTTGACTATTACTTATCTACTATATTTGTAATGTCATTTCAATTTTAGATTGACCTCTAATAAAATGCCGACGCTACATTATTAAAAAGGACAGAATTTTTTATTAGATTTAAGATACAACCCGACCCAACTTGATTTTATAGCCTATCAAACGCAAAAGCTTGGAATAAAAGTAAATAGGTCAACAGCCCGTTATTGAATAATTACTGTGACTGAGGTAACCCTACCATCGTGTAAGCCTCATATTAGTCTTAAAATGCCACTTTTTGACACCCAACGTAAGAACGTAAGAAGTATCGGTACGTATGTTTGACGTATTAGTCTGCTTGTCTGTTCGTGGCATAGCGTCTTTACGACAGGGTTAACCTTTTTTTTTGTTGAAAGCTGACATAATAACCTTAGCAATGATTTATGTCATCAGGAGTAAGATTTTTATTATTATTTGGATTTATATAAAAATAACAAAAATGTTGCTTTATTTGTATCTCAACCACGGTATAAAAATTTCTCCCCGTACAAGTGCATGAAAAACTTCAGTTACAAGTGATACGAGACGGGCGTACGATGCCCCTTTTTAAATTAAAAAACACCTCTGTCTGGAAAGGGACGTATTTTGAAACGTTTTCAGTAAAAGCGTACTTGAGCCTAGTGACTTGAACACTTTGAAAGCTCGCTTTGTATACGACATCTGAACAATACGTTGTTGACCACCTGTTAGAGACTGCACTTAGTCTGAAAGCGCAGGCATTATAGACCATTTATGAAGCTTTAGTTTATTTAGCCGTAAGAGTCAACAGCGAAAACTGAAAACAATGTGAACTAAAGATATAGCAATATTTATTTCTTGGAAACCATCAGGTAAACAAACAAGCTTTTTGAGTAGTATAAAAGTTTTCTGCCGAAGACCCGCCGTGGGTAGATTACCGCGATCTCTAAAATATAATATTCAATTTCCAATCGCTATAAATACGTCACTCATAGGTCTAAGAATCTTTCATGCGTTAAATAGATGAAAGGACTAGAAAAAATAAATTCGAATATTTAAATTTTATCAGAATACTCATAATAAACAAATACAGGTTGACAGCACGTTATAGAAAAGTTAGAGTTATATTGCTATTGGATTAACTATCAGTAAGTAAACTTTAGCTCGCCTGTCGATTATTAATACGAGGAGGGATGCAGGACTAGGAAACTATGAAGAAAAATAAATTATTAAGTTATCAATGTATCTCCTTATCACTACTTTTTGATCCCTCTTCTTAGGTCCCTTAAGCCATGAACTAATAACTATTGTTTCATGTATTCATTCATATAAATATATCCACATACATCTCTAATACAATAATACACAGGTATTTAATATTATGTGTACATATTGAAATAATGTATGTAACTTATAACACGCAACAGAAATTTCCGCGGAAAAAAGATTGAAAAATTCGTTACTGCGTTGAATAAACACAGCAATAAAACCATTCAAACAAATATCATTACATTGTACATTCAAACGACAAAGAAAAAACGTTCCGATTCTATATTGAAAAAACATTGAAAGTGTATTTGGATTAATATCCAGTAACGTTGAACGTTCACTGAAAAATGGTATCTAGAGAGTACAAAATAACAACGATATTGCTATCTAAATATTTAATTTCACTCTCGATAGAACATCGCATGTTCTTCGGACAATACATACTGTAGCACACACATTATTTTTCAAAGAATATTATTTAACACCTTCAAATAACTTGGGCCCGTATTTAAAACATAACTCAAGTCGCAATCAATACTTGAGTATTTGCAAAACCTGATATAGAAAAAACTTTTCAAGGAGTCTTAAAACTAGATTCGAACTTGAAATAGATATGCGGGTCTTAAGACATTCGCACAAATACTAAAATATATAAACACACTAATTTAGAAGAATATATTTCAATAGAAAATCAAGCTCCTTTTTGTTGCTGAAGCACAATTGTTATGACCTGAATCGCACCTTCAGCGCTCTCATTGAAATCTGAACGTAATTTATATTTTTACTTTACAAAACTTTAATAATAAAAAGAATAATGATACAATATTCCTCTAACGGTCTAATTACCAACGTTCTTGAATATAAAATACATAATTTTAATTAGTGTCAAGTGGCATTCCTAATTTTAGCTGAACATCATTATATATGCCTGTATGCTGAGTGTTTTAGAAGAATGCATTAATTACTTCAGTAACATAGATACTCAGGGGTGTTGTTAGGGTCTAGCGATAAGACGAATAGGTATCTTTTGCAGAATCAAATCACGGATGCGATTCCCACCGGGTTGAATATTTTTTCGTGTGATCGATGATTTACAAAAATTAAATAACTATAACAAATATTCGAAACCAGGTCGGATCATGTACCGGCCAAACGAATATATCGTTATGGATGGAAATGTCATGAGATGCTATCAGTGTGACTACTCTGTGATTTCCGAATGCTAAAATTAAATAGATCGCTGGCTCATGATTAAATGATTAATGTAATGCAGCAGATCTACCGTCGAGTGAGACTCTTGTTTGTCTGTCCATGATTACCACAAAAAATCGCAATTGATTATAAAATTTATTTAATAGTATAGGATATCCAAACTTTCTAATACGTATTTAACAGAAACAAACATATTCTACACAAACCAGAAACCTTGTGAGTGAAGAAAACTAAAACCAAAGTTCGTTCCTTTCGCTCGTAAGTCACGGAGACCTTAATAGAATAAAATAACTAATAAGTATGCAGAAAGTATAAGTAGCTGAATAAATTTCAAGACATTTTAATAGGGGCGTCGATGAACGCGAAATTCCATTGTATTATATCAACTTAAGTTCTATAACAATTGCTGATAATTTTATAACTGACGTATATTTAAAGATATCTTTATCGATGATATTTTTGGAATGGAATTTGACCCTAAAATCACTCGGTGATCTTATTCATAAGCATGATCACTTTGATATTAGCAATGATTAATGATAGCGTATATTAGTTATGTGTACATACAGATTTACTCACCCGGTGGCGGCTGTAATTTCTGATTATTCCATACAACCAAGATCTTGGCTAGACTCGGCGTTCGCACTAATTTCCTAATGAGTGTGAAGAGGCTTTCGACGCGGTCGTACGTTAATATGACTGCCGTGAAGCCAGGCGCCTTTGGTGCTGTCACTGGTAGGAATAGCGGGTTCACTGGCCCGTACTGCAGATAATTAAGTTCATTAGAAATTTTACACCAAGATTACAATTAAAAAATATCCTGCGATATATTATAAGCTTACGTACATAACATACTGGATAGTATAATATATCATTTTTTAGTTTACAGAATAATTAGGCACATTTTAATAAACTAAAATAACATACTTATTTAACTTATTTTTTAACAAGCACAATGTTTTCTAAGCATAAGTTAAACCCTTCGCTTAATACGGTAACTTTATTTTATCCATTTAAATTATATTCACAATTATCTTACCAGAAACAATCAGTCTTCCTAACTCACATTTATAATTTACTTTTAGATACAAAGAAAATTAATTAATATTACTTTCAGAGTATAACAAATTCGAAGAAATATATTTATTAATATCACTGAATTTTAAATAATAACCTATTTAATTTCAAGATTACAAATCGTAAGTCTATATCCTACAGAATAAACGATAAATACGGTCCTAACAACAATGGAAAATACAGTGGCTATAAATTATTACATATTAAAATCTGTAATCCCAAAGGCGATTAATTATGTATCATTAACTAACCATTTTGAATAGGCTAGTAGCAATCTTTAGGCCTTTTCGATAATATAGCATAACTTACGGGTTACGATTCAGATAACAGGTAGCCTAGATTTTAATCTACAACACGTCTAGCTTATATTATGATAAGAACAACGTAATCAGTGCAATGAACTTAGGAAAATACAATAAGTATTTTTATTAAAGATAAATCTTCACATATATTTATATATCATATTTAACTCCGCTAATAATATTATACATATAACCATTATTATATTCTCATAAAAGTTTTAGTGTAATATACGGATTACAAAATCAAAGCAATAGCAGTCTATACTACTATTAAAAAGCTGAAGAGATTTTTTGTTTATTTGAAAGTGCTAATCTCAGGAACCACTGGTTCCATTTGAAAAATTCTTTCAGTGTTGATAGTACATTTATCGAGGAAGGCCATATTATATTTTCAAAAAAATTAGGAATCTTTACTAAAAATCCAATTTTGTAACCTAAAGTGTAAAAATCGAAATGAACGTGAGCGAAACCGTTGGCAGAAGCTAGTATTCTTATATTTTAATTAGTTTCACGGTATAACATTTACGGTAAACAAATTCTAAATTAACCTTCTAGATTTTCCTCCGTCGAAATTATCTTTATGAATTTTTAAATTAACTCCAGTTTTCAACGTTGGTCCTGTCAGTTAATTAGCATATTTCGTCGAAACCAAAGAATCGAATTAGGATGAAAAGAGCAGCATCACTTGATAAAAGATACAATACTAGATTACTTTAAGTACTGTAATGTGTTGTTTATTTACAGCTGCCTTATGTTTTATGCGTTGTATGTGTTTTTTCATTAATTTTCACAGATTCATACAATACAATACAATAAAATTACCATTAATATAGTTTTTGTTCCCATTTCCATTGATATTTTAGTGAAGACCCCAAAAACTTTTCTAATATAAAAGGCCTAGTTTTTCTTAATAATATTATCCATATGCTTTTTGTCTCGGAGATTAGTCAAAATGTATAAAATTGAATCGCGCGAATTGATGAAATTACTTCGCATTTATAATTTTAGCATGAATGAGATTTTATTTTGCCGGAGCTTTAAAAATTTACATTTCTTTACTACCACTTAATGAAAAACTACCCAAATGAACCACATGTATACTTTTAACTAAATTGCTGTAAAGGCATGTCCTACCATTGATTGGGAAAAAATAAAAGTGCTGGAAATACGTATTTAGAATTAATTAAAGTTTTGAAATTCTATATAAATTTATATAGAAGTATTAAATCGCACAATGCGCGTTTCGTTTGAAGTAATAATATAATTTTATATATATCAGATTTTTAATATGTTATAACCAGACCAGTAATGGAGGAAATACCGATTATGTCAAAAACATTTTTGTAACTTACCAAATATTCAGGCATATTCCAATCTTCGTACATTCTCGCGGACAAAGGAAATACTTTTTCATTTAAAATCTCCAGAGTCGTCATAGTGATTTTCTCTATGCTAGCAAAGTATCTTTCATACACCCATCTCAATTGCCAGTATAATTCTCCGCGCCGTTCCTTACTCACTGAATGTACGATTTTTAATAAATTCTTTATATTATCTTCTGGTATAAAAATAGCAATTCGGTTCCAGTCTATATGAGAATTGAATGGCATTACTATAGTATCAGCTATTATTACTGGAATACATTGTGATGCTAATACGTCCATTAGAACAGCCTGGATTAATCTCGCACTTCGCACTACTAAACAAAACAAACCATTTTTTAAAACGTCTGGATAATGAAAAAGCCTTCCAGTTGTGTATTCACACCTCTTTGTATAATCGTTTCTTTCATTCTTACAACTGTCTAAGAGAAGCAAATCATTTGAAGACGATGCTATTCCTTGCAGTTCAGCTAAGTAATCTGCTGGTATATTGGTTTGTGTTGATATTATTAGATAATCTTTTTGATTTGGTTGTGAATCATCTATTGTTAAAGCAATGGGACTATAAAGTGGTATTGATATGTCAAAACCGTATCTAAATGTCCATGTATTGAAGCCAGCGCCAGCAATGATAGCACGACTTGTATTAAGATCAATAACAGTGTTATACCCTGTATGAATTTGATTATTTGTTGACTAAACATTAGCATATAATTGATCTAATTTTGAACACAGAAAGTTTAGATTTAAATTAGGACGCTTGATGATTTTCTTTTGTTTATCAAGGTACTCGTCGCCACGGCATTTTGAAAAGGATTTAAGATCTATTAAGCAAGTCAGGCCCGCGTTCGACCAGCCATCGGTAAGTCTATAATTTTATCCCAAATCTATAGTTTGTGTTCTCATCATGTTTACTCTTAACGAGCGAAATCAGACACACTTTAATATATATTCCAACAAATATTTTAAAATACACTAGATGACCTGGCCACGCGCCGCTGTGGCTAAGGTTTTTGTTATATCAAATTGTAATTAGTAAGCATTATTATTATAGAAACGTTTGTGCTTTTAACA
>JAOSYY010000015.1:9263435-9280935 GCA_025727935.1 Hebomoia glaucippe
TGATAATTGTTAACTAATAATGTAATTGAACGGAGTTAAAATGTAAAATCCAGTCGAAATATTACCACGACTAAAGTTATACAAACTTTTTACATATGGAGTTTTTCAATAAGACAATTAGGATCGAGTTAAAATTGTCTCACAAAATTTGTTTGCTAGTATTGGCGAAGCTAATAAGAGCGCGAATAAAAATATAGCCCAGTTTTTTTTGTTTAAATTGCCTCAATGGAAGTATTCAATGTAAAAAACATTTTGGAATATATGAGCGCGCAGTTTATTAGCTCAGCAAGTGGCAACGCTATGAACAATCATCTTCCATAAAGCTCGAAAAAATATCAAATATTTTTCATTCATGTTTTTTATAATAGGCATTTTTGTATAGCACCCTCTTCGGGGAATCGCGTAATATGCTTTTTGCAATGTAAATATTATGTATGTTTGCTCTATAAAAGTGTTATTGTGGAAATTCCATCTAGGTTCGTGAAAGGAAAGGCCGTGAAGTTAGGAACGCACATCGACGTTAGTCTATTCATTTTCTAAGATTCGAGATAAAAATTAGGAATGGATCGACTATACACTATTGTTCACTAATGTACCATCAAAATCGTCTTTGAATTACTGACAAAAAGGTATATAAATGATTCCTAAATATGACTATGTAATAGTAAAAAATTGAACAACTGTGTACAAGTAAAAACGTAGAAAGTAAATATTACGGCAATCAAAATAGTAGAAAGTGTACTGCAAATTTCAAAAATACGATATAAAAAGTTGAATAGTTGTTCCGCTGGACCGAAACGGGGAAAACTTAAAGGTTTTTGCTATTTATGAAGTACTACAAAACGTACATATTAAACCCAGTAAGCAACGAATGTTTTTTAACGTTAATTGTGGTTTATTTTACGTTCCAATAAAATTATCATTTAAATATTAAAATTCTCTTTAATAATCATATTCGTTAAATTACTTGTTTCGACAATAAATAAAATGATAAAACTTTATACCAGTGTAAAACGAATAATTTGGTAACACAGATAAAATAGATAAACTAAGAAATACCTTAAAAAATTAACATTAACAAATATACGCATAAGCATATATACATTTTTAAATAAATTGCAAGATTGTTCTCTCTAAATATTCCTTCTTTAACAGCATTTAAGCATATTGATATCCATTACTTGTATTTAGAAACCACGTTTATAATCAATAAACATTAGAACAATAATTCGTACACGTGTATATGAACATCACGCAACTTTTTTAGGTATTCAATAATAATGCCAAGCCACTACTTGACTCGTACAATATTAGAATTTCAAAATTACCATAGACAAGACAGCTGATGTCGAGCGATACACGGTACCGTCAGCAAAAGTATTGCGTATTGATTTTCACCCGTGAAAATTCCAAAGGGTTTTTTACCACTTTTGTATGCCTGACGTGTTTCTGCGAACGTGCCTTTGTGAAATCCAATATTAGCTGTGAATACTTCGTGACTGAATTGTTTTCGAGTTTTAAGCACACTTAGTAGCGTCAGCTGAAATGGGTTGACCGTTATTTGTATTTTCAAAGTCTTTCAATACAAAGATAATAAAAATATTTAAGCGTGCTCAAAACAAAATTTATACACGCAAATCAATTACTTGTTCAGTTTAACTTATGACCGAATTTTTTAGATATAAATATAGACTTGTTTTTCTTTTATAGATGCGTATTTAAATATGAAGCTCTTCCTTTTCCCCTTCAATATATTCTTGTATATCTTTCAAATCAATTTTGTTATTCAATAATGTGCATGTTACATTTACCACTACAGAACTATTAATCAAAACCTGGAAAAACAGCGCACATAAAAATATTTCAATTTTGGGCTAATGGTGGGTCAGCTGGCACATGGCTGTGCAAAAAATAATCAGAAAACAGACATTGGTCCCATACCCCATTAGATATGGCAGGAAACTGCTCAACATAAAGTGTCACAGTCTAAAGTACAATATCTGAAGTAAATTTATAGTATGATAAGAACTTATCAGTGGCAAAATTACTTTAATATATGTATACCCAAATGTGCCTTTAGGGTTGTTTGATTTATGTATCTTGCTAATAATTAATAACCTGAAGTATAAATCAGATTATACTAGTAAATTAATAGATAAGAAAATAATCTTTACATTATGGTTTTAATATTTGTTTTTTAATGGTAGTTCAATTTAATGACACTACAAATTGTCAGTTGTGCATAAAACATTCATTAAGATGAACAAGTCACAGAATCAGATTCGTTTTAGTGGAATGCTGTTGTCTTTAATTACCGTAAGAGAAGAAGCGTAATTATATTTAGCATCTATTTTAATATACCATCACATAATTGCGCTAGTAGTTTTCAAGCAAATAAATAACGGCAATAAAGTCGGAGACTTGAAAAAAAAATAACTTCATTAAAGTTTATTTCAAGAAACAATACACAACTCTGCAACTCCTTATTCAAGGGAAAAGTTTTTAGAACGTTTTGTAAAAACTCAACGGCCCGAGAATTTACAGTTGAACGAGAATTTTTTTGAATTGCTCCGTGATACGCTTTTGTCCGCATTCTACCTTATTTATATTGGATCAAAAATTGGCCTTTTTACGTCGATAGACCGCATTTTTAGTTCAAATGCTATATAGAGTTCAATGACACATTAAAATCAAGACTTAAATGGAAAAGTTCTGACCAATTAATTTTTTGCAACGTACTTCATTTTGAACTACACGTAGTATATTTATTTATCCTTATCCTATGAGACTTTAATAACGATATTTTTAGACACCGGATTAAATGAAAACGCCACATGACTTATCCGTTTTCAAATTTATATATATATATTTTTAGATAATTTCGTAAATATTTCCCAAACTTGCCTTGTTACCCTCATAATGACATGTAATGCTTAAAGAGATATTATATCTTTTAAATTTTCTTTGATCAATTCTTACAGAAGACTAATTTCTTTGATCTTTAAAACATGGAAACGAGCTTGAGTTAATAATGTAATATAATGGAAAGAAATTTAAAAATTGTTTACTCTATAAAGAATAAATAAAGTATACTATATACAATCTTACCTAGTTTATAATCCTACGTAACTATTCGGACAAAAAGAGAAAGAATCGTTACAATGAAAGGCTTAATTCGTAGTGTCAATATGAAATCGCAACAGCAAACATTGTAAATAGCGTTTCACTTATGTGGCGGCGAAGCACGTCCGCCGATAATTTCCATTGTTTGAACATGGTTGGTTGAATAAATAATACCATCTTTTCTTTAGGGTTCCTTGGAAAAAGTACTTTTATCCTTTCTATACATCTGATAAAAAAGTCTAAAATTATTATAAAGGTTTATTTAGACCTTTGAATACAGTATAATATTTTAGTGCATACTTGACCTGTATTTCACGAATCCTATATTTTATAGACTATAATTAAACCAATAATTTTTAATAAATCTATCAATTCGGTTGACAGTTTATGCGACTTTCATTGAAATAATAATTATTTCGAATTTTTCGGAAACACAAAAAACAGATCATGATAAATTCAGAAAAAGTGAAATTTCGCATTCATAAATTGACACACCCCTCCAATTCTGCGCGTAATTTGCACAATTTTTATTGCATTGTAAATACGGTAGGAGCTCATAGCTTTGATTCAAAGAATATTGTTGGTGATAAAACGTAATTTTCAATTTACTACACAAAAAAGTGTCGGAGTTTTTACGACATTTGTAATTTTTTCAATTTTCCTCATTGTGCTATCCATTTATATTTTATGACGTCAAAATGGGACTTTTAATATTTTATTAATAACTAGATTTCTCCTACGGTTTCACTTACAGCCTTATAACATTTTTCACAACTTAATCACAATTTTACGCATTTCGAAAAATGAGTACTTTCGGAGAATAAAAATAACAAACAAATACAGTTTTAAAATACAATATTGTTTAAATCAAATATTTTTTATATTTTTATATTGATATTTTGTTTGACATTTGACTATCACTTGATATTTAAAGCCAAAAATATAATTCATTCAATTGCCATAAATAATTAATTTAATTTCAGAGAAATAAAGACCCTTATTTAGCTTCATCATTGAAGTATTATATGTAACGTTATATTATAATCATATAATGTCTATATAACTATAAATTCAGTAGTAATAATTTCCGGTTTCTACATTTAAATTGTGAATTATTGAAAATTTTATGATTCATTGATATACGATCTCATCTTGAATTTAAGTCTAGAAACTGACATATCATAAGATAGTTTTTCTCACTATCACGTAAAAAGTAGTAAGTGATATAGTATAAAAGTAGCTTTTTAATTTATAACGATCTTTTACTAGCTATTCTGGTTTTTAATGACTTAAAGATTAGAATGTATATATATGTAGTTCAGATTATACTCCGAAGATTTGGTATTCTACACCTAATTTGATGAGAAAGATATTAATGTGTTAATTAGTTGTTTGGGGCTCTGTAACCGAGCGGTCGGATAAAGCACCGTCAACAACAGAGCACCGGGTTCGAGTCCCAGTCGGAACGAAGTTGCACGGACTGCCTGTGGTCAGAAGAGTCCTAAAAACACAGGCATCTCGAGTATTATACGTGGTGGGAGGAATTCTTAATATTTATATATATAGTATCTGGATTAACAAAAGTAACTCAGTTAGTGTTACTAAGTTATTAGTTTTGCCGGAAAATACTGTCTACCCACATTTAATTCTCGCTGCAAAACATGAAAGCAATATAATTATAACTTCATGTTACCGTTAGGGCAAACACGGCGCTAAGCCATTTAAAAGTTTTGTCGTAACGGGACATTTACTTTAGTATTTCTTACTTTTTATATGTTATCAACAGACAAGAAAACTCTTTCTATGACTCTAGTTATAATACTGTAATTTATTATGATACCTAAGTCACATGTTGGCATGTGACTTAGGTATAGTGTGTGATTTTCTATTCTAGGATGTGATAGTAATGTATTAATTTCGAATGTTTAAAAATCCTCATCACGTGAATCTATAGCTAGCGGTGCCCCGCGGTTTCAACCGTATCACAATGTCTTTATAAATTGTAGCCAGTGTTATTTTATTGTATGAGGTAACTATTGAGCTTAATTAAAATGCGCTCAATAGTTTTCACGTCAAAGAGTGACAAAGTAATGATAATCACGTGAACACAGACGGCTATAAATACGAACATAATTTTTTTAAGAAGTTTCGTCCCATATCTTTTATTTATTTGTTGTAAATTTCACTGTATAGCCAAGTATGACATAAGCTTGATTTTTCATTCAGCTTAAGAGGTGTCATCCCACCTACAAACTTCTCAAATATAATCTACTTTAATAAATGTGTTGAAAATACATAAAATTATACAATTACTAGAGTCAGCTGTGAACCATTATTTATTATAACCAGCAATTATTTAGAATCAGGCAATTATTTTAACTGTAAACAGTATAAAACCGCATAAGGGCATAAACAGACGACCGATAATAATGAAATATTATAATTATTCTAAATTTTTAGATATTTCTTTAACATTACTTAATGAAGGAATTAACACTAATTTATTTCAATTAAGTTAAGTAGGATTAATCAATTATTGAATATGAAACTTATCTATTAGTACTGTCATCAAGCAGAGGTATGTAATAATATTTTTAAATTAGTAACATTTCTATTAAAAATCTGTTATATTTTTACGAGTAGAAATATTCCTTTCCTTCGATTCATGCGACGATACTTTTAACGAGCGTTTTTAGTTGATCGAAAAACGAATGTGAGAAATAAGTGTTATATCACTTTTGATATATTGACTTTCCTGTCACAGTTGTACAAATCGTAGCGTTTCGTCTACATCAAGCTTTATACTTACGCAATATCAAGCGATATAAAAGGTTGTCTGGCAAAAATTATGACATTCCGTCGCAACCTTCATAAATTCCACAAAGGCCATCTTATTTACTTTTATGAGCATTTCCACATGGACGTAAAACATGAGAGCTTTTAAGTCACCAACTCAGGATTATAAATATTTTACCTTTTGCGAGGCAAACGCTTTGATAATCTATTTCGGTTTTATTATTTTAAGTTTAAAATAATCAAAAAATATATCCAGGAAGATCTTATCTTTAAGATTCTATGAAAATGTTTTGCGAGACATAGTTTAGCGATGAGACTGGATTCGTTACACTTTTCGTGAATTCACTTGTGGAGTATGAAGAAGACATTTTTGTGTTTTTTTCTATAACTATAATTTTTATAGGCATTATGCTCTCAGCCTTCTGTGTGTTATTTCAACTGATATAGCTAATTTTGTTTTAATTTCCCGGGGCGTCTGATAGCTATATGTAAATTACCAATCGATAAACATACAACGTATTATTAAATGATACATTTTTATTGTTAATAATACTGTGGGCAAAACATAAAAATAAATAATACTTTCATTAATCTTAGTTACTATAAGGTAATAATAAAACAAAACTTTGAAAGTTCACTTTTCACGGGACGCTACGAGTTACCTCTGTGTAAAATGTCCTGTCAGTACTTCCGGTCCGATAGCTACGACATGGGAATCCACAAAGACTTCTCTTATCTCTTACCGGTATATACTTTTAAGTATTGTTAAATAAGTTTTCGAATATCCAGTGTAACAGTGAAATTTTTGTGAACGTAACACAAGTACTAAAAGTAAAATATTTTTAAAATACTTTACTTTTAGTACTTGATGTAATACAATTAGATTTGGTACTATATAATATCTACGAGTATATAACGGCAAAACTAAGAAGCGTGATACATTATTTCTACACTAATCTATTTGCAAATGAAAAATAAACATCATAAATGATGTTCTGATTGTAATTAAAAATTACTGGTGGGTAACCTATTCGTGGAAAGCACATCATAAATACGTAATGAAGGCTTTTAAACGTAGCTTAACACAGAACCGTTATCACATTATTAATTTTAATCCAAAAACCCCTCGTCATATTCCACATAGCCTCGATGACATCGTGAAATAATACCCAGTTTAAAACAATATAACGCGCGAACGTAAGCACAGAATCAGCGCATTATTACATCTTTGTACGAGTCACGCCCATGTACCATTCAAATCACACAACCTACAAGTGTGGGGTAAAGCAAACAATGAAAAATTTCGCGGCGAGTTGAAAAAATACCTCCCAAATGGAATGCCCGCCACGGCTCTGTTACACTATAAAAACCGAGCAGAGCAAACTCCGTAATTCCGCTACGTCCCAAACGATATAAAATATGAAACGGCATCGCAACCGACTCTTGAAGAAAAAGCGCTTATAACGCGCTTAATCAGCTGAATTTTCTAGGATTTCTCGTACCGTTTCTTAGTTCAAAGTTTTAACGTTACGATCAAATTTAAGTTTTGTGTTCCTTATCGTAGAGTTATACAAATAACTTGATTGTCAGTGGCTTTTTAAATTATCGATTATGATTGTTTCGGTTTACAATTAAAGGATGTATTTATAGATTTTTTTTATATTTATTGTAATCTTGCATTGAGAAACTGTTGGTTCTTGTAACTGTATACAAAAAAATTGGTACACAGATAAGTATAAATGCTTGAGTGGCGTCACTAATATAATGACGAATAAAATGGAAGTATGAAAGAACGATGTCGGGATAATATATTTTGTTTAAATGATTACAAGGCATGAAGAAGGAAATTTAGAAACTCAAGTAAAATATGTTTCTATTTTAAATTCATTATAAATAGGTTTGCACACGGGAAATTGTAAAAATAACAAGACTAAGAAAGTTATACCATCATGGAACTCACTATTGTATAATCAAGAATAGTAACAATAAAATATAGGTATTACATGTCAAAACGACAAATATTTTTTTCGTTTTGCTATACAACACGAATACGCCGTTTTACCTTCTGTAGCTTTTCCAAGAACCTTTTATTTAAAGCGCTGTTTTTGTTGGGAACTTATGTATTAACAAAAAGCGCGATTTGTAGCGCTTCTAGCGATATATTGGTAGTACTGATTCCGCTTAGTCCCAACCGATATAAAATATGAAACCGTAACACTTCTCTCTCGCTCAATCGTGCACGTTCGGAACTGTTCGGGCGGCATCGTAGCGACGTAGCGGCAGTTTCGTAGCTGACACGGCGTGCCTGCTACGCGGGGCTACAAAAATTAATCCAGTCAAAACTCGGTGCCAAGTGTTCAGTGATATTGTGTGCGAAACAAATTGTGGGATGATATGTGCCGTGTAAGACAGGAATGCTTTGACTGATTAAGTTTGTGTGAAATAATGGTAAATATTTTATCTTTACTTAATATAGCGATAAGAAACTCAATGTTATGCTTTAATTTTTCATAGTCATCGGTTTACGGGTCGGTTCCGTCTGACATAGAGAAATTACTTTCGCCTATTGTTGACTGTTCTATAGGTTTTATGATTTTTTGTTGAGTGTTATTGTTTCTACAGCTGCAATGGAACGATTTGTATTTGTGCCTAAAGAAATATAATATTGTCGTTATTAATTGAAATTGTGATGATAATTAGATTCATTTATATGTTTATTGAAATTGACTATCCATCTGCAAGCCTTATAATTTCCTATACCAGTTCTCTTACTGAAACTTTTTCTGAGCACTTCGAAAATTATATCTTAAGCTCTTTAAACTGGTTAATTTATTTAAAAGTATTGCGTAAGAATCCTTGTTAATATAAATTAATATATAAGTATTTTAAATTAATATAAGATATTTTATTCATATCTCCACTATTTCAGTTTTGTAATTTTTAATCTGAACACTCGCATCCTGGATTGAAGAGATTTTATCATAATCGTAGTGGGTTTAGGAAGAATGAGATGAGTGGTGGTGTTACTTACGAACTGAGAGACAACGAGCAATAAATGACAGAATATTGCGTGACTATTAAATAAATGGGTCATAATAATTGTAGTAAATAGACTTTTTAAACGTTTCAGTCTTCTGAAATAAGTCGAAACAAATGTACATGAGTTTTCTGACAATACATCCAATAATTTACTTCGTAGTTAGTATCATAATGCCTTTCCCAAAGTTGGCACATAAGACAGAATTCATTTTATCGCAATTAATTCTGCTAAATAGAATTATAATTTTAAAATGCATTTTTCGTTATTGACAGTGCGGCATTGTGGTAATAGAATAGGGTATGGATTACGGTTATCAGACATCTAAAGCGAAGTGGTCAGAAAGGCCAGAAACTTGGTCACCTGTAAAAAAATAATGATCAATGTAACATAAAACTGTTCACTCTTCGTTGGTTGTATTTTTTTAAAAGTTATAAGAACTATAACGTATTAATAACTGAGATGTATATTAAAAATTAAAATAATCTTAAAAGTAGCTTTAGCATTTATAATATAATATACTATAACATAATTGCTAGGGCAGGAAAGATATTCCAAGAAATGTATTAATTATTTAAATGTTCCGCCTTTTACTTTATGCCGCTTTCAAGCTTACTGTGTATAACTTGTAAGCTTAATGTAAAAAATTATTCTCAATATGCTGATTTAGATTATACAAAATAAAAAAAAATAAACGGTTCTTTTGCGTCGAATAAAAGAATTAACATTAAATATTTTAGTTTTATCTTCCGTTCGATTTTAATTTGGTGCAAAATTCACTTTAGATCATACTTTCTAATAGTATGGAACGTTTGAATTTGATATTACATCTCAAATGAGAAATGTAAAGATCGGATATTCTCAGTACTCATAAAGTGAATGATGCTGGCACTTATGTAGTGAACGAAATAAATTCCCTAATGAGGTCATTTTTAAAAATATTACTGAAATTGGTAACGATAATTTATATGAACAATATATTTGTAGTATCTATATGTTACCCCTTGAGTGATAAGAATATATTTCGGTACCTGTCACATTGAGCATTTTTAATTTATTTTCTCGAATAAATGATGTCTGGGACTTATAGTAAACGTAGT
The DNA here is from genome assembly GCA_025727935.1 of Hebomoia glaucippe. NCBI lineage: Eukaryota > Metazoa > Arthropoda > Insecta > Lepidoptera > Pieridae > Hebomoia > Hebomoia glaucippe. The sequence continues at coordinate 9,273,492 of JAOSYY010000015.1, forward strand.
TGACATACGGGTAAACTGTATACCAGCAAATAAAAATATTTTTGAATATTATTAAATCATAAAAAATTTTTTAACCATGTTTGCGTCTACATTTTGGTAATTTAAATTAAACGAAAGAATACTATTTAATTATACTAGCATATTAAAATATAATGATAGATAACATTAGGGTATCTAAAAGAAAATATTAGTTTAGTTTTCCTACCAATATCCAAAATAATTTGGCGGAGTTTATTGTCAAAAATCCATGACATCAGACAAAATTATTAGTATAATAAAGACCAGTTTCACATGATTCAATTTATAGTATTTTTTGTTTTAACCAAAAATTCCGTAATAAATGAAATGGCTGTTAAAATTATTAGCAACTTATTAAAACTTCGTACACGGAGTTATAATGATGTCTATAGCCTTACTAACTGTACGTTATAGTAGTGATATCTATATTTTGACCTTACAACTTTTACGATTTTACAAATATAATTCTGCAAATAAGGGTAACATTTCACAATTATAATACCGTTATAGAAAAATGAACTGAGAAGCTTACAAAAAATATGTTATGAAATTTTTCTAGTTTAATCAGAAAAAATATTTTTGTTAAAGAAAATTTATTTTAAAATAAGAATAATAAGATCGGCAAAACGTCTTTCTAAAATTAATGACTTTTGTGTTAAGATCTCAAAAACGGCAATGCGTTTCCACTGATTGTTTGGACGTCGATGGGTGATAATGCGTTACTATCAGACCCTATGCTTGACTGCCTCACGGTTTTAATAAAAAATACAATACGTCTAGTAGAAATAATATAGAAAGTAATTAAAGTTAAATAATTAATACGTAAAATAATCACGCACTTTATGATCCATTTCAATAATTGTCTAATACTAAATTCAAAGAAGGCTTTGACCGTAATAATAGGAAATATGGTTTTAGTGTTGAGACTAAAATGTCAAATAAATGAAGGGCGCTAACGTCCCTTTGAGGTTCAGAAGTGTTCATCTCAGTCATTCAGATGAAAGGAACTTATTAAATCACGACCAGATATTTGAATTTAAATCAACGCGAAGGGTACAGTAAAATCTTAATTAATTTATAAAGATTTATGTCAAGAATTTTTTGTACCTTGAAGGAAAATGGTGTTTGTTTTTATGTAAATAAATGACTTTTTAATGAATTTTAACGTTGTAGTCTAGTTTCTATGATTAACATTGTAATAGAACAATATTTATATATAATTAAATTTACTTTTAAAATAGGAACAAAGATGTTTCTAGTAAGAGTCAATTTTAATTACAACTATCTAAATAATTGCACACTTATACGGAAAATATTATTCCCTCTTAACGGTGCACTAATGACGTATTTAAAAATCCTGCTCTAATGAAGAAGGTTTTAATGAAAATCTGTAATATTTAAATCTAAATGACTGAAATTATACGGAATTGAAAATGAGTTACTTTTATAATAATTTCATACCATTAATAAGCACTATATTTACTTATTTAAAGTTATGAAAGAAGGAATAAAAATTAAATTTTGTAGTTGCGATTTATAAAAGAAATATATAAAATAGTAGAATTATGAACATGTAAACGATACAGTATTTTAATAAAACTATATTAGAATATAAGCATATCATCTGCAGAGATAAAATCTCATTTTATACTAATAAGAAGCTGAGATGAAAATGATGAACCGTCTCAAGAAATATTAACTATAATAATATATTTTCACAATGAGACGCCATCGTTTCATTCGTAATATGTCAGCTGATTTCCAATTTAAACCAACTGGAAAAGTCAAAGGTCACCAGAATATTTATACTTCATAATCGTGATAGATTATTTAGATCAAATTAACTTTTGATTTTTTTAAATGACTTAAGTTTTCTTCGTAAATAATAGCTTTGATACGTCGTACGACTATTTAATTGTCAACATATTCGTAGTGATGAAGGTTTAAAACTTGCGTTATACTGTTTCAAGAGGTATTACTATAATATATCCAAATAAAATTGAGACTAAATTGATAGTTATTATTATATCGTTGTGTTGTTAACCAGTTTTTATTAACTCCGTTACGTAACACACAAACTAAAGCGGAAATCAAATTGAAAACCGTATAAGAAATTGTAGAGTTGTTTACAAAAGTAAGCTAGAAAATATAAAGAAGCGAATAATTTATTTTGTTTCATATTATTTAAAGAAGGAAATCTGCTGTAAAAGCTATGTTAAAAGCTTTAGTTCACGAGAGCATTTCATTCAGCTATCGGTTTCTAAGTCTTTACAAAATAGTGTAAAAGGAAATGTTTTTCTAAGAAACTAGGTTAGAACAAAAGGGACATAAAGATTTCTGGTTGAGGCTGTAGGTGTTATACTCCTAGTATTTGAGCAATGGTGCATGTGACGATTTTTTCTGCAAGTCACTGTGTTTTATGATAATTCTATATATATATATTCTTTGGGTGGTTTCAATTTAACATATTGTTTAAATTAATCTATAATCCGGTTATATATGGTGTTTACCTATGAAATTGCCGTTTTGTCTAAAAAAGTTTAAACGATTATTTTCACGTATTTTTTATTTATATTAATCAAAGTAATCACCTATGCAATCAATGTATCTTTGCAAAGGCAATGGCAGTTTATTGATGCCCTTATTAAAGACATCAGCTGGACAGGAGACAACAAATTCTTCAAGGACGTTTTGTATTGCATCTCGGGTGTTGAATTTTTTTCCGGCCAAGAAGTTATCCAAATCCTGAAAAAGGTAGTAGCCTGTAGGCGCAAGGTCTGGTGAATAAAACGGATGACGGAGAGCTTCCAACTCCAGTTCCTGCAACTTGGAGACCGTCTGCTATGCAGTATGAGGTCGCGTGTTGTTGTGCAGGAGCATCGGAGACGAGAGATTGACCAATGCTGATCGGATGTATGGCGGCTTCTCCATCATTGTGTTCAATTCTTAACAGTACGCATCTGCAGTAATGCTTAGCCCGTTTGGTAAGAAGCTGTAATGAATCACACCGGTGCTAGACCACCAAACAGCGACCATCACTTTTTTAGGGGTAAGTTATTGTTTAGGGCATAGTTTAGATGCGGAACCAGGATCCAACCAACATGCTGAGCGCTTGCGGTTATAAAACAGAATTCATTTTTCAACGCAAGTAACAATGAGGATCAAAAGTCCTTCATTGAGTTCGTGTCGTTGATGTTGCGAACCGCTTGTTCCGCGTTGCTGCCACGACGCTAGTCCTATTCCATAATTACTCGAATTTTTAACGTATCCATAATGACAAAAAAGATTGAAATGCGTTGAATATGGAAGACTAATCAATAAACAAATGACTACTTTTGGTAAAAGGATTCCATGTTTTTATAATAAAATTAATTTCAAATTAGAATTCTTAGCCAAACCTAAAGAACTATTATATGTGGCTGTTAAATATGTGGAAATACAACTTCCGGTTTTAATCACAGCTGTTAAGAAATTGCGTACACCATCATCTTAAGAATATAGTGTCTAATTAAGAAGAATTTCTTAAATGATTCATTAATCAAATAAATAATTTGTTGTAACTTATAGCAGGAATGTAGTCAGTGCGACTTTATCTTTAACGTCAACATGAGTATAATACTGGAAAAGTAATTTTAAAATCGTAACTCCTTTTCCAACTTTTTAAATAAAATTAATAATACGAAAAATGAACTCTTCTCTAACGAGATGTCTTGGGATGTCAGTTGTTCACTGAGAAAAGGCTTTAACTTTAAATTTTCATCTGTACTTTGTATAAGTCAAACTTCGGTTCGGTTTTTGTTCCGGTACTTTTATTTCATTATTTGCCCTTTCAGCGTATATAGAGATATATTTCTCACGCATGGTTATGCAAAGACTTAAAATCTTCTATTTACTTCATTAGCTGTAACCAAAAATTAGCTATAACCAAAAATTTTTTCTATGAAATGTGTATATATGTATTTGTCAATTATTAAATAATTATTTTAAAGTACGGTTGGATTTCTAAAATGTTATCAATCAGCTTTTCTCTTAGTTATAGACCTCTACTGCTTTTATAATATGTTTTGTATCAACGAAATGTAGAAAATACATTTGTATGTCTGATAAAACGTTTTGTTCCAAGATATTACTGAGTACACCTCACATTCCGTCAATGCCTTAAAGAACAAATTGAGAACAGAATTCCCAACACACAGTCCTAGGATAAACTAGACAATGCCTCGACTTCTGAAAAACATGTGAGTAGAAACTCTAAACAACACACCCATGACGAGTGGATGCAACGTAGGTTTATTGATCAACGACGAGGCCTCAGTGGGTAAAAAGCCATTTGACTGGCCTTATTGGCGAGTCGACTAATGAAAGGGTATTCGACCGCTGACAGGCGGTTGCGGTTGGTGCCTCAAATTCGTTGATTTCCTGTCTAGGATTTAACGATGTGTCTTTGGTTTTAGTGGCGACGCTCGAAATACATTTCAAGCTAGCGTTGCATTTTCTCTGGAGACGTTTTATACTCTGTGGCGTGCTGAGACTAATTTTGAATATCTTTTTATGGAGGTAGAGGTAATGAACGTGGTATTTACGTAGTAAATATTATAGTAATTTTAAATACATTACAGGAAGGCGCTATTGTTGCAATAGTTGTCCCGTAGCTTTGATGTTGATGACTAATATAATTAAATGCTTAATGATGTTTTGAACTTTTCTTCACTTACTGGTTAATAATGTGATATAAAAATAAGTAATATAAAGCTTTTACACACTAATTTCATTCTGTTCGGGGTTTTAACTGTTATATATAACTAATATCTTATAGGTATAACTAATATATTTCAATTTTAGATATTACCTGTATACAATTTAAATAAGAAAATTTTCCGTAATAAATTTTATGATCTGATGAATACATTTGGAAATTTTTTGAGTTTTTGTTGTTTGAAATATTAATAATTTAAAATGACGATACTTTTAGAGGATGTCGCTTAAAAAATGCCTGCCGTAAGAACTTCTTACAAATTCTATTCAAAACTGTCAAAGTATATTTCTCGTTTTCTAGCAGTAAAATTCTTTCATTTATTGAAATATGTCAGTTGCAATTGAGAGTATTGGAAAAAATAATCGGATTTTATTAAATTTTTCATAACGTAGTTATTTTCTCTCCAATGACGTCCAATTAGAGGTATTCGTAGTGGAAGGAACTTCAACGACGTTGTCCTTATCATTTGCAAGGAGTAAGGAGATTTAATTAAACTTGTCTTGCAATTTCTGCTTTCTGATATACTAAGCTTAGGTTGTTTTGTAACATAAGTTGATGGTAAACGGCGTCTTGAATTAAAAAAAAATATATATTTTATTGACTATTAGGTACAACAGAAAATCGTTGAATTTTCATTTGAATAGTATAATACTTCTTTCATCATAAATGCATTTCAACATCTGTTGCACGTGATGAATGAAGCATGAAAAGCTTTCACCCATACCTGGTCAATATACCAACCTTCAGCATTAATATTCGTGTTTTTCGAATATAAAATAGCCTGGAGGAATATAGAAATTTCATCCGAGTCACGAGCTACATACAAAACGTTTGTACTTATTTCATCATCTATGAATTTGGGAGTACGCGAAATAAAAATTAATTAGTCTATAGTTCATAACGTAATAATCGATGTTATCATATTGACGAGGTGATATGTTATCGCATAAAATTTATGCTCGTCTGTCAATGACTGTCATAAAAAATTGCCCTTACAAATTAAAAGAATTTATAAATAATGGTCTAGAGTACAGACGTGAAGAATTACCTGTCACACCGCTCGCTAAGATTAAGCGATAAAATGTAATTAACTTTATGATCAATTAATTATGAGTTAGCAGATATGCCTTTGACTGAGCAGCTTGCAAAATGGCTTAGTATTCAACGCCATAGGAATTATGAATAGCATGTCAAAGGATGTCTGAAGAACGCATATTTTATGAGTTGCAATGTCGTTGACTGGACGAATATAGTGTTTAGTAGAACTAATTTCAGTACCATATCTATATAACATGAAGGGAACACATCGAAACTTTTCAAGAAAATTGTGTGCATATCACATTTAGTCAAAAATATGCACTGATTATTACTTGTGTTATAAAAATAGCAACGAAGGTTAAGAAAGTTCGAAATTTAGTAAGATACCGATTACTATTTTGTATATTGATAAAGTGCCACTTTCAATTCCTATTTTTGCCATTAATTTTGCATACTATACATAAGTTACTAAATTTCTGAAATTTAATTCGTCATTTCAATTATTTACATTTGTGTATTGATGTTTCAACACCTATATATTCCACAAAAAACTAATTATCTTTAATTAGATTGGTTCCATTTTCTAGTTAATTTCTCAAGTCATGTTTATGAATTTATGCCAGTCATGTCGGTAATTATTCATACTTGCAGCAACAGAACCATTCCAACATGTTTACAATTGTATACTAAGGTATTTGGGGCAAATAAGGCTCGTTTCATATGTTATTATCAAAGCGATTTCCGTGGGAGGTATCAAGTTTAAAGTAATTCACCATATTGATTAGCGCAGTCTTGTGATGAGGTGATAATAACATGATGTGTATTTGAGTATGATGTGATTTTGATGAGAGATTGCTTTTCTTAAATACTTAGTAAAGCATCGAGGTTTCTATCAAGCACTTTTCCCGCAATACTGATTTATAAGATCAGTAAAGCTGTCTCAGAAACTATAGAATAGATTGAAAATCTATGAAACCAATAAGAGTTTGTGATGAAGAATAAATTTAGTTGTGGTAATCTTTTTAAATCGCGGATTTTTTTCAAGACAGTAGCTTTAAATCATGAAAATGTTGAATAAATTAAGTTTCTAGAGATATATCGGGTGTTATGAAAGTTTTGGTAAAATGATTCGTATATACAAGACTAAAGTAAAATGAGTTATCATACAAGAGACTAAAGAATTTTACAAATTATATCAAATCATTATTAACTTCTAAGTATGCAATCTTAAAAAGGTTGAAGTACTAAAGTCAGCTTTTGAATCCAAAATAATGCAATATTTTAATATGAAGGCATAACAAAGAGTCTAGAAGGTAATTAATTTGTTATCTAAAGACACTCAAACTTTAATTAAAATAAGTAGCTTACATATTTTCATCATTCTATTTAGAATGGTTTATTTTTTGTCTATAAAAGCCTGTAAAATCATTTAATTGAATACTTCTAATACAATCTTACTTTATACAAACAGGAGGGAAGTTATTAAATAAACTGTAGGACCGTCACTTTCTTAAAAACAAATTTATATTCAGGGACGCTTAACGCCTTGTCAGCCCCAGTATTTCTTCGCACTTTTATTTACTTATTAATGGGGGAAAGGAATTATTTATACACGTAAAGGTTTTTATAAAG
>JAOSYY010000015.1:9285935-9332894 GCA_025727935.1 Hebomoia glaucippe
CGCAATATGTTATATTATTTCTATTTGAGATTCAACTCTTTGTTTGCTATCCTCAATTCGTGACCCAGAAAATATCTTGCCAAAAATATTGATAAACGTATGATGCTCGTGTATTTGCGTATGAAATTAATAAAAATTAAGTATTTCATGTGATAATTACTCGTATGTTTTTATAATTTTTACAGATTTTTTTTTATGCCTTTACAGACGAACAGGGTCCAGCAAAAAATTAAAGTTGGTCAAGCTCCTATCCTTCATCTCCTTCACACTGAAGACCAGTTAATCACTCAAGAAAAAGGTGGAAAATATAAAATATTTAATTTGACAAATTCTGGCTACAAAGAAGACTGTGTCATTGATATTGATTATCCTGGTTTCTGTCGTTTTGAAGCCAACACAAAACTCAACACACTGTATGTACCTGATAAGGAATCCCAACTACACATTTACAACTTTTCTGGGGAAAAGATTGGAATTTTGAAACCAGAAACCTCTGAACCAAAGCTTGGAGACCCAATGTGTATGAAGTATATTGAACTAGCTCCAGAAAAACCTCACATGCTAGTGGGCTATGAAGCTGGATGGCTTCTGCTTTGGGATCTCAACACTAGTCAGTGTATTGGTAAACTCCAAACTAAAGAATGCCCAATGTCTGTGGATTTCTATTTTGAACAACAAAAAGGCATTATTGGTAATGCTTCTGATGTGATACAAGTATTTAGCATAGGAAGAAAAGACTTAAGCTTGGCCCATACTACAGATATAACTATAAAAAATCCTGGAATTAATAAAGTTCAGTCTCGTTCTGATGGGAAAGTTTTTGTTGCTGGTGGTTGGGATGGCCATATAAGAATCTTCTCTTGGTTTTCTCTTCGACCACTTGTTGTCCTAACTGAGCATAAAAGGGCAATTCAGGATGTTGTTTATTCTAGCCAAAAAGTATCAATGTGGAATGCTAATTTAATGGCAGCAGGTGGGCTTGATGGAGTTATTACTCTGTGGGATTTATACAATAATAAAAAGCAATAATTTCAAGTAATTCATAAATGCTTCTTTAAATAGAGTATTTATTTACTTAAGAAACTAACATTTTGAATGATTGATAATTTGAAATAAGGACTGTACCAAATCTGGCTACCTTTATTTCCTTATATCAATCTTCAATTTTGGAAAAATTACTTAAACTTTGTTTGATTTTTTAATAAATAAGCAATAAGTGAATAATTCAGCCAATTGATGGGATCTCATTTTATTATTATTTCTTAAACCATTCATTGTACATGTACAATCTTATTAAATCTGCAAATGGTGGCCAAGTCTATAAAATAAGTATTTTGTTAAAACAGTATATGAGAAATATTATAATAATGACTATTAAAATTTTCTAAAATGATTTTAGTACTGTTTAATTTGAAGATAATAAATTAAATTCAAATTTTACTTTTGTTTTTCATTGTTATCTGTCCATTGTCACATTGTTTTCCGAATGTCTTAGCAGAACATTTATTATTTCTCTTGAAATAATTCAGGTAGCAAGTATGACTAAGTAAGGTTAATGGTATGATGGATCCTCAAGTGTTTTAACTATGTGTTTAAATCATAAATCACATTTAGATTTTTAAATATGATAGTATGAAAGTGATACATTATATGCAATATCATTTAATAATTTAAACAATGCGTAAGATTTTTGAAATTCAATTGTAACAGAAATCCTTACATGAGTAAGCTAATCTTTTATAATGTGGTTTCTAAGTTTCAGTTGACAATCTTTTTAAAGGTTGAAATGTTATCTTCCTGGGATGAACTATAACAAATGTTACTTAAGAACTCTTTTAAAATTGTAACTATGCATAAAGGGAAAATACAGACATAACACTAGTATAATGGTTATTGGTGTTCATAATGTTGTTAAAAAGTTTTAATTAGAAAATTGTGAAGCCAAAAAAAGAAAAATCAGAAGTCCTTATATTTTTATTATAATTTCTTAGGTACATTTTTAATTATATCACGATTTAAATGAGTTTTAATAATTAATTTGACTTACATACAAGTTATTTTTTAAAATTATTACAACAAATGAATTATATTAATGTATCTAAATCTAAGACTAGCAACTTGAAGATAAATGAACTGCGTCCTTTACATTTGCATCATACCTACTTTGTGATATGTATTTGAGTAAAATTTTATGGATATTCAATAAAAATATCTTACACTTGAACAATTTTTCTCGTCTTAGGAATGAGTTGATCGTCTTCTGTAGCAACTTCGACCAATCTTCGTCTTTTTCTCAAAGGCCGAGAGGATTCAGAAGTTTCTCGTGCTTTAGCAACAATTTTTGCCATTTTATTGCCTAGCCTTGTTATTTTAAATTTTGGCAAGGTTTGTTCCGGGGTTGTTTCTGAAACTTCACAATTGTCTTTTTGCTTTTCTAAGCGTTCATCAGTTTCTCTACTGTCTTCGTATGTTGTTGTTTCTCCTATTCCTACGTTATTTTCATCAGGAGTTTTGGGGTCGTTTTTGTCACTGTTTATAGTAAAATCAAGCGGGCCCTCCGCGTCATCATTATTAACTTCGGTTTTGACTTTGTTAAGCCGATGCGCTTGTAAAAAGCTTGATAAAGGAATAGGGACTGGGATCGGCAGTGGAATGGGTAAAATTACTGGATAAGGAACCAAAACTGTAACGGGCGGTGGCTGGCCTATTGCTTGTGAGAAGTTAATGGGGGGAATTAATCTAGGTCTTTCCTGAGGAATCATTGGTCGTGGAGGCATGAAACCGAATCGTGGTGGATACATTCCCGGATGTCTGTAGTCGCTAAAGTGGGCCGGGTTATCAACATAAACTGGCGGAGGCATACCAAACATTGGATTAAATGGCGGTATCGGGGGATTTATATTACTGGGTGGTGAATGTATTGCACTATTCCCGATAGTAACAGAAGAAGCCGGCGATGACCCGTCCATTGATGGACTACACATCCTTAAATCTTGAGCCTTTGGTGTATTAGCACGTTGTCTTAGTGATTGCGACGTAACCGTAGACGTACATTTAGATGTTCTTCGCTTACGTAAATTCATTTTATTATTTCTTATTTCCTTTTTAGATTCTGGAGACTTTTGAGTAAAGATCTTTTCTTCTGGATTCTTAAGATTCATTAGTTTAGACGTTGGGGCAACGGTTATTAGAGGTAAAGGTGATTTTCTGTGATTTGACGATTCAGGTGCTTTTTCATTCATCTGCTTACTTTCTGTATTTGGAGATCCCGATCTCTCAGACTCTGGAGAGACCGATCTACTTTTACAGTTCTTTAACCACAGATCTGGTGTGATGAGATTTGATGTGGAAGATGTGCTCACTAAATGTGGATTGAGATCGAGGTGTGCCTGAGTTTCTCGACAGAATATGTGCATTTTGTATTGATTAAGGCATTTGTCAGAGCAAAACTGAAGCTGCGTGGCACCATCCTGAAATAACATTAAACAATATATACAATTCTCATCATAGTTTAATGTTGCGCTATAAAGATACTATATATGTATATATTCGATTTTTAATGAGTAGTGTTACAGAATATGTCCTTATCATAATGACCCGTAATGAATGCGTAAAAATACTTTTACATGAATATGTACGAAAATAAAAAATAGAAGGCCACAACGAAATTCATGTGTTTGAAATTTTCCTTTTTAAACTACTAACTATAAGTGCCCTTGAGTAGTGTTTAGAAAGTAACTATTCGTTCTTTTAAAACATGACTACCCTTTCGTCTTTAGGAAATAAATATGATATTAATCAATCCATATAACAAAAAATTCTAAAAGCTATAAAATCTGGTTTGGGACTCTTTAATGTGTTATATAAAGTAGCAAATTTACAAAGGAAACATTATAATAACTTATTGGATAATGTGAACCTTGTCAGTCTTACTTGCCCTATTTCTTTATTTTAATAAAATAATGGTACCATTTATAGAATTTTACTGATCTAATGTTATACCTGAAAGTCAACGTAAGCAACGGTGTGCCTAACGTGTCGACACCAGTCGCACGTTTTGGCACGTTTGAAGTTGGCGCGTCGTGACTGACTGAAGCAGAGTTCTGAGCAGAAAACAGCACCAGCTTGCTGAAGTGCTCCACTCTCGCTTGTAATATTCTTATTGCACCATGAACATTCATCTGAAACAGATGTTATTTGTTTATAATAAACACTAACATTTTACTTTTTATAACATTATTTTAAATAGTGGATGTTGTCATAAGAATTAAATGTAATCTTTAGTTTACTGCTTGAATAATGGAAGAACATTCTTTTACTACGCATTTGGCGCCATAACTGCAACTGCACGTCGATGCGTAACAATTTTCAAATTGAATACATAATTCAGAAACGCGATAGGCACAGTTTTCTCATTAATGAAGCCTCGTTTCAGATAAAGCAATGATATCTCGTTATGGACCTTATTAATTTCTGTTTCGCGGACTAACGATTCCAGATCGGATTGTACGATATTTGAGACTCTGTTCATTAAGTTCGAATTATTTGTTATGGATATTGCATGTGCCCAATTAGTTTTCGATGCTCGTACAAATTCACTATGAATACGAAGCAGATGTTAAATGTAAGAGCCAGTAAAAACCGAAGTTCTATAATGGCAAGGTTAAATCTGGCTATAAACTTATATATGTGTATAAACATATTTAAACCGTCGGTATGATTCATTATGTATTACTTCCCGAGGGCTCTATGGATTATTAATAAGAACAAAGCTATATACTATAAAATTAAGACATGAACTGCAAACTATGAATAACTTTGAGAAACACATAAATATTTTGTTTATAAATTCTTGGAACATAAAGCGTAGCAGTCCGATGCCAGTGACAATTTGCATTAGATACGTCACGAAAGCCCTTTCTCGGCATAATATCCCTGTTGAGTATATAATTGGATTGTATAAAACCGGTCAGTATTATTATTTTGCCCCATGGCCTTTCCAAGATGTCATACAGCTTAAATTTAGATTTCAATCACATCTTTGATTACAGGATAAATTTGTATGCATATAGTGGTTTGGATAGAAAATGTCACAATAACATGGCTTGCCATGCACTCAATTGATCATAATAAATTTTATTACGATTCATCTTGTAAAAGTACCTTATCATCATATGTAAATAATATTTTAAAACAAGTAAATTTAAAATTCACACGTGCCCTTTGTCATTTATGTACCTACTGGCAGCGGCAAAAACACATGCGTTATTTATATAACTATTATAATATAATATACTACAAAATGTGAATTTTCCAAAATAATTTTTGCAGTTTTACGTATCTTTGAAGTATACTTTAGCATTATAAGAATTTTCATACAAAATTTATCCCCCGTTTAGCCTATAAAATATCTAATAACCGTCTCCTGGATAGCATCTATCTCAGTACAATTGGTCATTATAATCAGTTCAGTGGTTTAGACGGAAAGCGGTAACAAACACTTTCGAATATATTTAAAAATATCATCGAATTAATAGTGTAGGTCTTTTGATCTTATTCCAGTAACAGAATCCGGTAACCATATATGCTCTTAATCATCGCATTTTAACCACAAAGTTCCACAATTTCATTCGTGGCACACATACTAAATATCTTATATAACACGATATTTGGTATACGATACGCGAAAGCAAATTCACGTTCATTAGGAATAGTAAACCAGCTTTGTGATATCATATTTGTAAATACGAAATATCGTCGTACAAATACATATCAGCGGTATTATCATTAAGTTTGAAAAAATTCTACGAAAAATAATCCATTATAATATCGAGATGAGTCCAATAGATATAATTTCTTAGAATATCACCCATAGAGTTACAATATTGATACGAAGGGAAAGTGCACCTCAATTATTCGGTGAATGTTCACCTTTCACCAATACCAATAGCAGAGGGTGAGTTTTATAGTTCATAGAATTACAGCTTAACAAAAAAGTCCCTATGATACGATTCTAGGAACAGAAAACATCGTCATTTAATCACTTAATATTCATAAAAGTTGTTTGTTTATCTTAAACTGGCTTTGGGCGCGGCTTCGCTCGCTAGCTACGATTTTATAACTTCTAATTGTTAATCATATCATTTTTAAACCATTAAATGTATAGAGACGCGGTTTCTACTGATTATACGTGTTAAAGATGACCGAATAATCGAGATAAAACTGGCGATTAAATGTTATTAAATTAAAAGGCTTATTCCAGAGAGATTACCTTTGTTCTTTTGTTCTGTGTGTTGTTCGGGGCTCGATGGCTCTCTTGCCCGTGACGCCGCCCACCGTCGTAACTCCAAGCGTTCATACCCGTACCAACCCAAAAGTTCATTCATAGCCGTTTCTGCGAATTCCTGTTAACAACATTATATATATATATACATATAAATATCTAATCTGTTTAAAATAAAAGATTTTCCTAAAGCATATAAGAGTAGGTATATACGATACTTATAACAGAAACACAAGTTATGCTTGACCGATTTTGACGGGTCTTTCACTGACGTAAAATGGACTACTTTTATCTCATCATGAACATCATTAACTTTAAAAGTATCTAGTGTATTTATAATATTGAAAAGAGTAAAATTAAAAACTTTAATCTCCCCGTGGGATTAACTTCTTGATTGTATTAAGTTTTACCCGTGATTTAATTAAATAGTTTGTTCTATACCTAATTAATAATTAATTTATTTCAAACTTCATCTATATTATCATGTTAATATTATAATAATGAACGTTTATATGTAATATGCTCACGCAAAAACAAATGACTGTATTTCCATAAAATTGGACAGCCAAAAGTTTATTAATTAGATGAATAATAATGTATGTTATTTCCTGAAATATACTTAATTCTAACATCGAACTACTGTCTACAACTCTTAAGATTAAATGGTACTAAATCGCATATTTATATATTCTATGTTCTCAGAAAGGGTGCCGAACTTATGCTACTGAGCGACATATTTTAAACTAAGGCCCGTATACAAAGGCGTACTTTTATTGAATAATATTAAAACTGTATAACTATAAAAAAACAGTTTGATAAGGCTAAAAACTAAATACAAACTTGGGTCATGTTTTGTGTTCAAAAATTCATGTCTCACTTGGCTACAGTACAAAATGGCAATCTGAAAAAATTGTATTAAATTACTAATGGATTTTTGTAATAATCTATACGATCTTTTTGAATTTTGTGTAAATCTCTGGCTCGCTCAAAGTAAAAATATATTGTCAAAATTCATATGAAATAATGTAGTCACTATTTAAACAGTAAAATAATATTTCAACAGGTGCTTTAAAGATAATTAGTCTAATGACAGAATAACCTACAAAATACGTTGTAAATGATATTTTATTGTATTACATTGAATATATGACTAATGGAATAACGAATATGTAACTTGTATTCATAAACAATAATTAAAAGAACAGTACAACTCAAATATAAGTGACTAATGCCGTAACGTCATCTATGCAAATAAATAAAATTGAAGAGTTTCTTTCAAAATGTCAAAGTAACACTTGTTTCTAAGCGCGTGCATGAAATTTTATATGGCACTTCTAAAAGAAACGCAATTTTCAACATTATGTTTCATCACGCTTGTCTCCGAAAAAACTGTACCAATTTTGACGGAATCGTCACTGCCTTATATGCTTAGAGGAGTTACTCAGCTTACATTTATTTCTTAATAAATACATACAATGAACATACTGCGCGAGTCTGGTAGTCCTTTATGTTATTCGCACGTTGTCAATAACTTCTACTCTTTACTATGTGTTACATTTACTGGTGTATTTTCGAACGTAGTTTATTCCTAGTTTTTAGTCTATGAAATTTGTGTATGCACGTAGAGATTTGTAACAGCACAGTCAACAATACTAAAAACACGTAATTCGCTACAGCACAAACAAACAAGTCTAGTTTACCGTTAGATTTTAAATAAGATCAAGATTTCCCTAAGATTTAAAAATAAATGTTTATTTTCATTACATATTCTTAAATAACACGATTTGTATAAAATAAATGGTCTCAGACGACCTCCTTACGTTGGATTTTATAGCTGTTGATCGCGTAAATAAATTTGAAGGAATATATAAGATGTCGAGCCGAGAACAGAACGTAATTCAAGAGATATCTGTGCCACTATAAAAAGATCAAACTTTTGTGAAAGTAGAATTTACACAAAAAAGGACACGAGTTATAAAAATACACGATCATATCATTATTTTTAAAACAACCATATATCATACATAATTTGTGAGCTCAATCTGAATAAAGTTAAAGATAATAGTTTATATGTAGTTATAAAAACGATCACAAAATTACAAGGAAAAACATGTAATTCAAGCTTTACACCTATATCTTAATACTATTATTTTTATCATCTATATATGTAAACTTTTTTATTTTAGAACTTCTAAGATTCTCCTAAACAAACTTTTTAGCATTTTAATGCATGTACATTTTCTTCCAGTAAATATATTTGCTAAATAAACTAACACAAACTTTTTTTAATTTCGGTCTGTATGTTAAAAATGACATCAAAACGACAATATTGTAGGTATTTTTATTCAGTAAAGTAAATGATAGCTCAGACACACATCTTCAAAGACATCTTCATTAAACACAGAGAGAGAGAGGGTATCCTTTGACATGCGAGTATCTTTGGTACCTGATTAATTAGTCTCTTTAAGGACAACATTATCAATTTAATGAACAAAAATATATGATGACCAGAATTTAATAATATATGTAAAAAGTCAGTAAGGTACACAATTTTAAAATATTTTTTAGACTATTTATATACATATAATATTACAATAAGTATTATGTACTGGTACATAACAATCTCTAATGTATCTTAAACTATATACTTGCAACTTAATATTATCAGTGCCTTTAAAGGTTTTTTAAAGAAAAAACAAGTCATTTTTAAAAAGCTACATAAAACATTCTTTCTTTTTGTAATTAGTTGCTGTACATAGCATTAACGCTCTGTTGATAAACCTGATATCCTATAAAATAAAAAGTCTCGCATTTTAATTAATCAATCCTTCTCACAATGCTTGAAGGTATATACGGGAAAAGCCATCGTTTCAATTTTCGTAGTATTGCCAGTACGTTTCGAAACAATAATTACCACCTCAAAACATGATATTGTGCACAGGTCCGCGTGGGGAGCGCGGGAGTCCTGCATACCCATTAGTCAGTATGAACATACACTACCACATTCATAAATGATGCATGGATCTAATATCTTTACGGTTGTGTACTGTGTTAATTAATTTTCATGGCTCAAAATCTGAATTCGGAATTCAAATTCACCTTGTCTGTGATTTAATTAATGATGTTGCGTTTGTTTATCGTAATACTATTTTTGTATCTATACTAATAGTATACAGTAAGTTTGTTAGTATGAACGCTGTAGTTTCAAGAAGTACACGAATTGACATTGACACATTATAACATCTTGTTACGACTAATAGGAGCGGAGCGTCAATAAAAATCTTCCTAAACGGGGGTAAATTTATTCCTTGTGAGAGCTTTCGTTGCGCACAAATTTTCGCAACAAACTTGTATGACGAAATCTTTATTCCTAAAAAGTTCTAAAAACAATGTGGTAACATATGTCATTTAAGTTTAGCGCATATACTTAACCTTTTTAACGGTTATCAAATTTTTATGATAATATTATGTGACGCAGACGTTAATAGTCATGCGTCTCTTATACAATACCTATGTCATTTAAACACATACGTTTTAGGATAGTTCAGTGATTTTATAAGTAAAACAACAAAAGCGCTGTCGTACGTCCAAAGCAGTAACGTAAGCCGTGCACCGATATCGGTATCGTATAGAACATAAATGCTTTTAATGGCAGTAGCACGGCGAAGGTAAATTTAGGAGCGTTCGCAAGCAACCTGATACCCGACCTACGCACGCCACTGTTGCTAGTAAACTTACATTGAAAATTACAAAGGCGATACTATTAACAACAAAGAAGCTTCTGTTCACTCTTGTTACTTGATCAATTGAAATAGTATATGTGTGATGTGTTGAGCTAAGAATTATATCGAATATTGTATATTACTATTTTACTCTCATCTATCATCTCATATATGTCATTTTATAAAATGACATATATGAGATTTTAGAGCGATACGTTATCGTATGTATATAAGCGAACATTTAGGACTAAAATACTGTCAAAAACACAAGAGAAATATATGGCTCCTACTCTACCGTTTTTCCTTTTAGGTACTCCTTTAAAGATAGAGTATATTTTCGAAGTAGTAAAACAATTACAATGTTAGATCAATGCTTATGTTCCAATGAAAGCGAAAGGTAGTTACATAATTTTCTGTTTGATCAAGCATCAACTTAATGGGAATTGGTGGAGGTGGTTTTGTGTGGAGAACACAAGCTTCTTATTTTTTACTAAACGATTTTTTTTTAGATTTAAGTAGCACTAAGCTATGTTCAACAATGATATAGGTAAGGCCGTATTCTAAGCCATTAAATAGCAATCAAAAATTGAGTGGCATAACAATGTTTGTAATATTAATACAAAAAAGTGTTTGGTGAGTTTTAAAAGTAGGTTATATATTAATTAACGTCACGTCTTTGAGACTTATCCATACGCCTAAATTTAGTTATATGTAATAGGTTTTACGTAAAATATTAGGCTAGAGCAGTGGGCAGTGGGAACTCTGTACACAAAGATATCGCATGTCGGCGACCAGTCGAGCTGATAATTTACCTAATGCCGTGTAAAACGATCGCTCTGCTAATGCGAACGGAAACAAATATTTTATTTATTCACTGTTCTGATAGATTTATTATCGTCGTTACGTTTGACAATAACTCCAATTATATACTTAATATATTCTGTTTCACATTGATTAAAATTTCAAATTATTGATAATAATACTCGCTTGTTTCGTTCTTAGTTTTAAATTCAAAATTCGACATAAAAGGACATACTTTTGCTATTAAATATACGGTAACTTAAAGGTGAGAATTTTTGAAGTTGAGTCAATTATAAATGTTTACTGAATTATAATATTTAATTATAATTAAAAATAGTAATGTAATACAATCTACTTAAAATTATGCAAACATTTCACTGTCATATAAAATTGACTCACGCGGCGATATGCAAATTTAAATAATTAATTAGAAAAATAGCGGTAGCAAGGCGAAATTCCAAAAACATTGTGGTTTTATTATTTTATATAAGTATTATAAAATAATAATTCATTTATGTTTAATTTACATAAAATTAAACTGATATTTTTTACAGCATCGAGTTACGCTCGTTCCCTTAAGACTTAAGTTGTATTACGATGAACAGTTTTGCTAGATGTCGTATAAACTAAAGCGGAACTTCAATTATCTGCCTAACAATTAGATATCTTTTGATATGAGACAGAAAATATTATGTTTACCCTACGTGAAGTTCAGCGACAGAAAACAGGAGCACAAAACTAAGAAGAAATTTAACTATGGATGTACAGGCACATCATTTACTTTAAAAATCGTTTTTAATGACTACGGTGAAGCTTAAAAGACGATTATCTCTTTGACCTGTATATATCTATGTCCGTAAGTAAACAATTGCTCAACTAATTTATATAAATTATACATTGTTCATTTCAATGGTGCGTATCTGACGAAGTACACAATATTCTTTAAATCAAAATATATTTATTATATGGCTGGTTCGAATCAAAACTGGCACAAAACCAAATTTGTCGTTATTTTGATAATGTAACGATTCAACATAAATCAGCTTCTGCAATTATTTATATAAAACTTGTGTATTTATTATAAATTCGGCTAATTTCCACAGCAAAATTAGGTCATCTTATTGAACTATTTATGGCAAATAAACTGCTCTAGTAAAAAAAAAGTTTTCCAACATTAGCACCATATATTTTAATAGTACTGAATACATTCCTTATTCGATTACAATCATCTAACCCTATGCAATCGATTCGAAACGCAACAAAAACCGCGGCGTCCTATTACGTCTCCGATATCCGTCACTCGATTATATTTCACATGCTACTCATTATAACGTCTGGTGCGAAACAAAGAGATCTCGTATTACGCTGCACTCTTCGAGCGGGAGCGATGTTGGTCACGTGAAACCGCCACAGTTTCGGGAAGAGGAAGACTCGTTTAGCTGGCAACACTGGATTTCGGAACGGTCCTTTGTTAAATTATACCGTTCATACGTGAACTCGATATTTTTGACTACGTTTTGTGAGTAAATATGATTAATTCCAAGTACAAATTGTTGTTCCGCAATTTTGTCTTAATAATTTACGGTAAGCTGATAATACGTAATGCTTTTTTCAAAAACAACGGTTCGCTTCGTTTCGAAGAAATCTTTTATGCAGTCTTACAAATAATATAAATTTTCGGTTATTAGCAATAAGAATTTTGAGACATTTTTAAGAAGATTCATTTATCATAATAACTAGCATTTTTTTATAAGGGAATTCCTGTGATCCCTAGAAAAAGTCGGACTCGTTTTTGTGTTTGATTCACGGATAATTTTCCTTTATATTTGACCGGCCTTCCATGCTCTGCCTATACGAAACAATAATTTTAATCATCTTGAAACAAACGTCAAAGCCCAGATCTCTATTGCTAAATTATCACTGTTATACAAATTTATAATGTATATTGACATTTTTGATTAAAAATTGATAATAGCAAATGCTATAGCAGTGGGTAAATAATAATTACGATACTACATAATAAGTAGTCGTGACCCCATGCTGTCAAGTAACTCGATCCCAACCAAGATACAAGACACCAAGTGTTATATTCTTAATAGAACAGAAATTCAATACGAACCCGCGTTTGTATTTATTTAAGACGAAAACAATAAATCGATGCATAGTTTAGAAAAGTAACATTGCTACATTAATTTTCTATTCTTTGGTCATGACTCCATAATATTCACAGTTATAACGAAATAAATTCATATGATGGTTTAAAATGATATTTTGGAGATATGTAATTAGTAATTAATATCATAAGGATACGTTTATTTAAAAAAAAATCACTGTTTAACTTTTTAAACAATATGTACCTATTGTATTAACACAACTGAATAGAATAAGTTTATGACTTAGTCTAATAGGAATAAATTTTCTTGACTAATGAGAAATATCCAGACAAAATAATAATAGTGTTTTGTAATTCTTGTGAATAGCCTTCGTAGGAAAAATTTTAAATAGCACTGAAATTAAATAAAATAGTTGTTGTGGAAGAAATTTCTGTAATTAGTCTGTAAATATTGTTATTATAGTATATTACGGTCAAAGCAAACATACTCTGATATATTAAATGTAGAAACAATGTCGATTGCACTATATTTGGAAAAAATACGACAGTCTTACTACAATTACTGCCATTTCATACTACCAACAAACTCTTTGATGTGTATCCAAAAACAGGTAGCATATAAAGGATAGATCGTTTCAAATCACAATAAACCATGCGACACAGGATAAAAACTAGTGTTGCCAGACGTGTTTGGTTACACTAAAATTAACGTCAAGCTGGCTGACGCAAACGGTGTCCAATGGCGCCCGGCTAGTTGAGACCGGCATTAATTATGAAGGGATCATGTTCAACGCTCACGGACGGAAAACCTTTCTGGATTCAAACGCATTTTTCTAATTATTTAATATTAACGTCCAGTACGCTAATACTGTAGCGTTGGTATAGTAATTTATTCATATTGTACTTAGAGATCAAAACTACCTAATTCTCACGTTTGTATATGAATTTGATTATAGTTTTTAAAGATTATTATTAATTATTAGTTATTATAGGCAATACAAAAAACAAGAAAAAATTGTATACATTTTTAGATTTATTTAATTAGTTCACGTGTCTATTAACTAATGTTGTCCTGATCCTAGTCATATTTCTAACTGAAAACGAATATGACATTATTGCTGTTTGTAATGTTAAACTGTTATTGCATAGAACCCTTTGGTAAGTTAATGAATAGTTTTGCGCAAATAAAACAATGGATATTTCCAACAATTCATGAACATTAGAAAAAAGCAGATTTATTATTTAACATTATAAAACAAACAAAGTAACTACTTTTTTGCATAAATCATAGGCTTTTGTCGATGTTCTCATCGTATCTCACTTTTCACTAAAATTAACGAACGCGAATCCGGTTTCGAAACTCTAGGATAATTAAAACAGCGATTGAAACCTCCGCGAGGCTCTCAGATTATTTCGTAATTAAAAATATTCTTTATTACTTCCAAAAAACGTAACGATTAACGATAGGCAACGCTACCATGTTTTTAATTATTTTATCAGGTATTGGTTTATTTTTCTTTTTAAAAAGTCTGTATATTTTATAATTTTATTTTCGACCGGGTAAAATCTTCATTCTTTTTTTAAAATTGGCCAAAAGCACAAGTAACAACTTATTGTTCAGTTTTTAATTAATAAAATTACATTATACTCAGGATTTTTACGCTCACGCCACTTTTAACTAAAGCTAATTGACGTATGACTTTCAATTCTGATTAGTTTATTTTCACACTTCATACTTACTTGTAAAGCGCTCCATATTCAAATAGTCATAATATAGCTGATTGTGAGAGCCAAGGCGGTCTGAAATCTGATGCAAACGAAACATGACACCGTGCTAAAAGCGACCCGGCCAAAATGTCATCGTCCAATTGTATCGGGTTACGTCTAAAGGGTTTGTACGTTTGTCGCTTTCGAGTTTATTTATAATACCTATATCCGCTAACGCTATTAACATTTTAAATTTATTTTCATGACACCTTGGTACCTGTACGTATTTGAAAAGATAGTAATGTACAATAGCATACAAACAGTACATTGACAGTTTTATTAACAACATATATTAGAGTAACATTATTGAAATCAAACACACTGACACTCTTAACCTACGTCTAATTGTCGTATCCAAATAAACGTTTGTTACACACATATACAACTATGTATTTTGGTCTTCCGAACTATTTGGATACCTTAGTATTTTAAAGTGGTAAACCGTGGTTTGTTTTGTTGAAAACTAAGTATGCAATATATTATTATTATATCATACCGGTATATCAGATAGTGTTAAATAATGTAACTATCTTCCGCTCACAATCATCAAACTATATCTGCATAAATTTTCCTTCCAATTAAAAACGGTTATAAAATTAAATCATTTGTTTAAGAGTTATGATATCAGAATCATAAACCGACCGACGTTTAACTTAAAAAATATTTTTTTTTGCGTTGGTAATAACGAAAATCAAGACTTTCAAGTGAAATATTTTCAATAACCTAAGTGAAAATTCTAAGTAGGTATGGGAAAGTCAATACGCGTATATCTAACAACAAGCATTAATAATCTGACGCTGCACATTTTATCTTTGTAAGAGACCAACCTAGGCTAAGATAAGTTAGATTTGTCTTGCAAAGAAATCTGAGATTTGCGTTCTTAGCTCGCTGTAATAAGATCTAAGGGTATTTTGTATATTCAAGTGCTGTTAGACACAAGATATGTAGCCTGCAAGAATTCATACAACCCTTATGTTCATAGTTAAGATATATAAAAAACATTACACATTTTACTAATATAAATAATATTTTAATTCGAACACGATTTAAATAATAGTTTTGCACAAAATTATGAATGAAAACTAGATTAATGTGTAAGTTTATAGTGAATTAACTGGAGCGGGCTTTAAAAGTATTGCTTCACGGTAATAATAAATTTATAATTCTTATAGAGAACAATTAAAAATGTTCGATATACGCTAAGATTATAACTTGTTATAAGATGACATTGTCGGTGAACAAACGATCTCTTTTAGATACTCTGGAGACAATACAGTGTTACCTCAGAAAAACATTGCCAATATTTAAGATTACCATGCAAAATTATTAATTTTTTCTTAGGAGGTTATAAAGAGCAAAAAGGTTTACATGTCTATGTTTCAGAACAATGATATGAACACAATAGGCATATTTGATTGTAACCATTAAAATTATTTTAAACGTCAGCTATTAACAACTCATTCAATATGTAGGTACTCTTTAATAATATTAAAAGCCTCTGACACCGGATCTTTAAAGAAATAGATACACACCGTCGGTAAAATTACAAGATACTTTTTACATCAGGATTAAAAAAAATATTGCTCCAGAAACAACTAAAATAAAAAAAATGAAATCAAGATAAGATGTTCATTTAGTTACTATTTAAATTTATTCATCGCAGAGAATATTCAGTGAGGTTATATGTAAGTGAATATCTAATATTTAATCTTTGAGACGAAGATGTACATACAATGCATAAGCATCGCATTGTGGGGTGTCGCTTACAACTGGCTATCAGATGTCACTCCCAAGACCCATCGCTCGCCTTTCAATGTTTATCTTGCTTCTTTTCTCTTAATTACAATATTTTTACAATTTGCAATATAAGCATTTATTTCCTTCAAAATTTTATTTAAGATTAGCTTCTGCCAGCGGCTTCGGCTCCCTTCAAGTTGTCTATCATATAATATTCAGGTAACTTCATTGAGAATATTAATAAGAGAAATACCAATCTAGGCTGAACTTTATTCATTATAATTCATCATATAGATCACAGACCGATTTAGATTGGAATTTATACTACTTGAATCTGTTGACTTATATAATATAAATATTTATTCGAAATAATATTATAAGCCATATTATATTGTTGATCAACTTTTAGTACCTGAACAGTTATTTTATACCGTTTTGTCGAACTACTTTTCAACGCAATTTTAAATGGCTACGAGTATAACTTTTTTTATTTTTCAACCGATTGAAATAAAACAAACACTAAATGTTAGGTTAAGCTCACTACGATACCATAGTGGACCGTACTCAAATCGGTTCAGTGGTTTCCAAGATTAGCGCGAACATAGATACATATAAACAGATATACAGACAAAAATTGTAAAAATCGATGTTTTGGGCTCTATTGCGTTAATGACCCCCTAAAATCGTTTTTCTCAAATATCTTCTATGTACAGACATCATCCAGTTACATTTGTATAGAAATGTTATAAAAGAAAATTAGCGGTGCAATGTAGTTTTGTACTTTATGAATAATCAGCAATTTTATATATAACTTAGATAACGTCACATTTCTCCCCTTTAAGTTTATTTTTTGCAAAAAGAAGTAGTATAAAGTGGATGAATATAATAAATAAAATCACTTTTGAATTTATAATATTATTTTAAAATTGCAAAATCGGTGTAAACCTCACGGTAGGCTTAATATTATTTTTTTAATTAGGCGTGAATCGGTTATTATGTATCTTTAATTTTTGTCGTTGGTGATTGTGTTGCAAATGAATTCAATTTGTTGTATCTGTAAGCTACTGAATAAATATGATCATAAACATTTTAAGGTATGTCGCCTCATATCTAAATATTTAATTCGAAACTTGCATTTAGTATTTTTTCGTCTACTTATATGTACAAGTTTCTGGACAGTCGAATTCCATAATAAAAATATATATAATTATAATTAAGTGAATGTTAAAGATTTATAAAAATAAGCTATAAATTATTTTTCTTTGGAATTTTGCGACACTAGTTCTCTGTAACTACTTGGAGGTTTAAGAAAGAAGAATTAAGACGATAAGAGAAAAGTCACTTGTTAATATTAAGGTTACATGACCGACACACAAGCGACCTTGGCCCAATATGCGCGGGCGCAGCGTTGCAATGTCGCTGACGTGCAAAGTGCACGCGGAAAACATTCTATTTAGGTTCAATGTTGTATTATGACTTACAGATTTAATAATTGGTGCTTCAATTAAATAATAGTGCACTTAAATACTTTTTCATTCCGTATAGCTTCGTATTTCGCAAAACTATTGCAATATAGAAATATCTAAGCTTTCCTGTTTATGAAGACAAGAAGCTATATATAAAGAATTGTACTTATATAATTATTAAAATAAAAACTGGCCTTAAAATAATATTAGCTCCTATTGAAGTAAACGTTGCGCAAAAATATAACCTAAATATTACATATTACGAAGTTTTGTTACGACTTTTGTGAGGAAGTTTTCTAATATTTTAAAATTTATAATATACTTGACCCGCTATTAGACAAGTTTTAACTTAGTTCTCTGAAGTATGAGATTTTTGATATAATTATTCCCGACACTAAATGCTAAATACTTATTTATACAAGAATTTATTGTTCCGACAGTTAAATATATTAATGTAAAATTTTCTAATTAATATTTAATAAATTTTGAAAACATTTGTTGGAATTATGAGTTGTTTTTAACTTTTATTGAAATTCAAATTCTGAAAGAAGACATCAAATTTTGTCTAAAAGCAAACGTTTGTTTACACATGCATTTAAGATATGGATTGCTTTAAAACAACAATTCTTCGTGTAACCTAATGCCTCAACATTGTATGCTCACGATTTTAGTTTCAGTCTTGACGTCTATTACCGGAGTTGTTATATTCGCATGCTGTCGGTGAAATTTCAAATACCCGATTATAGAAACCGCTATGTCATGCACATTGTGAACGTTATGAAGATGAGCGATGCATCATTTATAATTTGCATATAAATCGAATGCAATTCATCCGTTTTCGGTGAACACGCCAAAAACACATGTTTAGATTTTGTCTCTATGCTTCTAAGCCTGAATATTTATATACTCAGTACTTTGAAATAAATTATTGTTTTTTTAATTACTGATAAAAAATATTTGAAATTTAACTGTTGTCTAATTCTGATATCGAGAAAAGTTTTATACAATTAATAAAACATCAAAAAATGCGTATTATACTCGTATTCACACAGATCCTCATTACAAGTAGTTCATTAATAATTATTTTCAGACAGTAAATACTCCAGGTTGTTTCGTGATAGATACAGGCCAAAAAACAGTGAAAATCGGTGCAAAAAATATTGTATTAACAGTTGTTTTCAATTACATGACTGAAATCTTAAACTACCTAGGTACGATTACCTTATAACAACAAAACGTTCTAAGATTTTAAAGTAGTTCCTAAAAATACGTCTTACACATGAAATAACATCGAAATAATTAAAAATAAATACATTAAATAATTCTCGAAAATTTAGGACACTAGACACGTAACGCCGTAAATTAAATCGACCTCAAACTTTCGCTACAAATTGTCGCGACTCGAGAGTCCCGTGACGTGATCGCGGACATTGCCGATGGGGTTATTGACATCTGAAACTATTTCCGTAATGCCAAAATAAAAGCGCGCGAATCATTAGTAGGCAGGCATTCGACAAAATATTTATTCAGTGCGGTGCATTTGATTACCACTGCGTTTTAAGCAGGTTCGCCATAAATGCGATTGATAATTAGATGTAAACAATAAATTGTATCGTCAGCTTGTGGCCTGGGACGGTTTCGTATTTCATTTTGAGCAAAGGAACGTCTAAAATTACCCCGCACGCACACACATACCGAAACCAATCCGTATACACTCATACAGTGGCAACACCTATATCTATTATCAAAACATCCAACGTCTCTGGTTACAGCGATCCGAGCGCGCTTCGAATATCGCATTACACACTTTAATGGCTGGAAAAGGCCTCGAAAACGTTATATTACACGCGTTTTATTGTATATTGCAAAATGTAATTAATATTGTAATCGTATACTTACTTAATAATTTATTCGAAAAGCCGCGAGAAATGTGTTTAAAAATCTCACGCAATCACCATGAGAGTATCATATTTAAAAATACGACACGTATACTATTACTACAAAGATAAAACAGGCGGACTGCCAGTGCGGCGTAACCCTGATTCTAACGGAAATAGAATATATAGATTTCAAAATAAAAAATAATATAGACAAATAAAAAAATAATTGTTTTGCTCCAAAATTAAAAAAACTTACCTTAATTTCTTCTTCATTTTCTTTTTTCACCGGAGTTCTTGTAGGTGACATCGAATTTTTAGGAGTATTGTCCATTTTTATTTATCACATGAAATCTACACGTAAAGTTTATTTATTCAAAGTTTGCGTAACGTAAGCTAAACGTCTCTGTAAACATTTAAACACGAATCACTCTCCCTACGACTTACGCGCGCAGCGTTCGTAGCGCGACTGTAGTCTATATGTAATAAGGCATACCTTTCGCTTTGAGGGCGTAAAGCTTCCAGCTACTGATGAATGGGCGGAGCTGAACAAAGAGCTTTTGGGCGGCAAACATTGTACATAATAATTACTATTAAAATCTTTAATCTGTATTCACTCATTCGTATTGAATAACTATTATACTAAATTTTATCTCTGGCTTCGCTCTTCTTAACACTGATTTTATTCAACCAATTCTGCAAAAAATAAGAATATCTTAAGCATTCCTCATCAAAAACAAAGGAGAATGCAACAAAAATGTTTCATTATAAGTTGAATTCATAATGCATTCAACGCCCTAGGCAGCTACATATGTGGAAACGTATCAAACAGACAAATTCACATTTTTATTTAAGATTAGTGTGATGTTTACTGTCAACAAAACCACCAAGTTTTAGCCTTAAGAAGTCAATTTCATTCTATTATTTATGAATACTATATGTTTATGACTTTTATGACCCCCTGCAACACCGTTTTTGTTTTTTCATGCTGCTCGTAGTTTAATAAAAGCAAATGTACTAAATTTCATCAATTGTTATAAGCAATATTTCGACAAATATTTGAAACAAATCTGTCCATACCATAAAGTATTATACAAAGTACATACCGCCTCTATCGTTCCACCTGCCTTGACACATAATTTTATCCTGATCAAATTTACAGTTCATACGTGAGAGTGTATCAAACGAACTTACTTTTCTACTGACAATTAGTAGTTAAAAAGCTGAAGTTAGCGATTGCATTTTTGATGATCTGCACTCATATTTTTTTTTGTAAGTACTAGGTATTTTGTACATAAATATATGAGAAAATAACGGAAAAGACCTTGTAAAACACTTTATATTCTAAA
Organism: Hebomoia glaucippe; assembly: GCA_025727935.1. Classification (NCBI taxonomy): domain Eukaryota; kingdom Metazoa; phylum Arthropoda; class Insecta; order Lepidoptera; family Pieridae; genus Hebomoia; species Hebomoia glaucippe. Next base: position 9,307,051 of record JAOSYY010000015.1, read on the forward strand.
ATAAAATGAAACTATAAATATTTATTACAATTTTTTCCGCTATTTCCGCTATGTCAACAGACAGTCGCAGTAAAGTTTTTCTTATTTTAACACAGAATTAATAAAAGTACGAAAATTTTAAGTAAAACAGAACCCGATAAAAAAATACATAGCTTAGAACCACGTCGTTCACCTTAGCTTTCATCCCACGGTACCACAAACAGCAGACACATCAAACTTCTAACGCCATCTTTTTATGTGGGCCGTCTAAAAGGATAAAAACTAGTATAATTATTATTTAATAGTATTTTCATTTCAATAACAAATTCTAATCATATGTCCAGAATCTAATATTAGTTTTTATTTCGATATAATTTAATGGAATGAAATTAAAATAACATTTAAAAAGGTTTTAATTGTTATTTTGGATAAACCTGTCTTCATCGAAAATGTGTTATTAATTTCACACAGCAAAGGGTTACTTGATCAGGAAAGTGTGCCAATTGATATAATGAATGCGTTAATTACTATTGATCTATTTATTTTTATATCTTAAATTCGAAAATTGATAGACTGAAATCCAAATGCACTAGAGCCACGACCTTTTTATGATTGCTGGTTCAATTCCTGGACAAATGTCTGAAATATATACATTTTTTATTTCTTCCCACCCCTTTAGTACTCGAAAGTTTACCAGACATCAAAATATAATGCTTAAAGGATTTAGAGAATTAAGTAAAATGTAATCAGACATTCAGAATAAAATTTCTTCCGCAAAATTATTGTCATTGCTTATATGTTAAAGTCTTTTTAATTTACCATTAATATTGTGTTATAAATTTGTTTTTATTTACTTTTAAGGAAGGTATATATACTCATTGCTGTGTATAAATCAACTGTTAGTTCATAATATCTATGACTATATTAATATAGCAGTGATAATTGTGGCCGATAACGGGCATGTATAGTGGTAAATAATAATCTCCACAAAGCCAATCGCAAAATTTAATTTTCTGATTTATATAAGCATGTAATTTTAAAGCATTAAATGAGTGGAAAACATAGTCTAATTCGGTTCGGGCGACACAACACGGTTCTTTGATGGAAGTTCAGGACGGTGGTTGTCGAAATAAAAACAAATAGATAGACAGCGTCTTGATGAATTATATTATTATTGATGACTGATGTCATATGGGTGGCGGGCACCTGTCAACCTATTCAGAGTTTATATTCATCTATCCAACACCCTAATAGGAATTAATATTTATATTAAATTCCTATTAGAGTGTTGGCATAGCATCGATAGCAGTAAAAGTTACAATCATGTATTGATAATTTAACATTCTGATTTCCTTGAGTTTAATAGTCTTTAACAGCAGATAAACAACAGTGAATGCACACAGCATAGCGCATTTTTTTTATAAATCTTTGCAAAAAATATATTTATAAAGTTAACGTTTACGATTAGTTTTTATCTATCGATTTACAATCGTCAACACTCAACAGTACCAATTTCTTAAAGCACTATTTTTCAAGATTGATTAAATTCAGAAACTACTAGAATGTATCAGCTACTTATCTGTAACAGCTGTCAGCTTATTAAATGTCAAATGAACTTATGTTTAGAATTTAGATGCCTAATCTGTGTGTTCTGACTTCTAACGTAATACATCAATTTTATTTTATATGAAATATAAAGAAAATAAAATGAAACCTCACTTCGTGTACATCTTGTGACAAAGATTATGTACCCTTAGGAACATTGATAATGGCATCAAGACTTCCAAAGAATGCACTTAGTTTAAAACAGGTAAGCTAACATAAAATGATACAAAAATAGAATTCATGGTATATTTTAGCATTTTAATGATGTATTTGCAAAATATTTTAGTTTCTCCTACGGCAAGAGGTCCTAAAGCTCTACAGAGATATATTTCGTACATTGCGAAAAGTATCCGACCAATCAACTCGTCAAGAACTTAAAGAATGGACTAGAACAGATTTTAAGAATAATAAACACCATACCGATGAAACTATAATCAAATCTATGTTACATTATGGGCGAAAATCATTGTCAGACCTTCAAAAATCTCTCTCCCTGAGTGAAAGTTGATATTATTGTAAAACTAATAAATATAATTTATAGCTAAATATAGAATTGAAAATGCATTTAACTGAGAACCTTTCTTCTATTTAGATGCTATGTCTTACTTCTAAAATTAGTCATTAAAAAAAAGAATATTAATCTAAGCTTCATATAATAATAATTTTATAATTTATATTTTATTTACAAAAAAAATATAATATTAAACATTTGAATAGCAACTGAATTTTACTGGCTGTAGGTTACTTATCATTACAATTGATATAAACCTATACACACTAATTTCAATATTGCTAATAATCTAGTTCATCTAGATAAATAGCTTTGTAAAATAAATAAACTAAAATGGGGATTGTAATTCCAGTTCCCACAACAACAGTAAACACAGTAAAGAATGTCACAAAATCACCGTTTTTATTCAACATTTTGGCTAAAATTTGTATAAGGTTTCTTGCAATATGATGTCCATCAGTACCATAACATGGTATAATATTTAAAAATCCAATACCCATAGTAAAAATGAAGATATACCTTAGAAGTTTCTCAAACTGTGTTGGTGAAAAAAATGAAAATATTCTTAGTCTGGGGAAATATTGATCTACAAACACAGTTTTATAAACATCATATGGCAAACCCAAGAATAGTACTGCATTGTTATCTTTCCTTTCAATTATTATAAAGTATGTATGATTGTTTAATGATGGTTTTAAACAGTGCATATTTCTAGGACATGAATATCCACCAATTTCAGAGCACTTAATTAATTTTTCTTTTACCATGTCTTTTGGTTTTAAACAAGAATACTGCCCAGGCAAGACTGAATCGAGTACTAATTTAGGTTCCATGTATTCAAAACAAAAGCTATATAAATCATCTTTTCTGCAACATTCTACAACACCACTTTCTTTCACTGTTTCCATCATAATTTCATCATTTTGTGCAATGAATTCTGCACTTGTACATATTCCAAATCTATCGTGTGCTACATGTAGACAATAAGACCAATCATATGAATCCTTTATGTCACAAGCATTGATTGCTCTTATAACATCATCCTTATCGAGACCTCGAGCATCTTTTAAAGGTGAATCTAATGTGAAATCTGTAACTCTTACACCAATATCAGTTTCGTAAGCTATACTAAATAAAACAGGTGCAGTAAAAAATAATGCCATGGCAAAAAAAGCTAACACCAAGTTATGCCAAACACCTGCACAGTAAATCTTAAGCCTCTTCAAGACTGGAAGGCTGTTTAAATGCTCTGTGTTAAGTTGAACAAATGCTATTGGTATAATTGCAAATATGTACACACCTACAGCAATTATCTGTACATCTTCATGTACTGCAGCCATCGCATGTCCTAATTCATGAAAAACAGAACTAGATGCGATAGCCAGAAAATATATCCAAAAGTCTGAAGCTGGGATATTAACTCCAGGTAACATTGCCTTAACTTCTGGCACACCTGATATCTGAATTGTTTCATTTAAGTGCTCAATGATAAAAGATATTAAGGTCCATATTACAAAAGGTAAGAATAATCCAACTGTTAAATAATATCCTAATGAAAACCATTTCTTCAATACTCTATTAAGGTTTTTACTCCACCTATAAATACATCTGTTGAAAGCAGTGGTAGTCCAAGATAAATTAAGTATTCCGACTTTTAGACCAGTTCCTTGCAGGAAGGCATAATATGGATAATGCATACAACTCTGAAATTAATAATAAATATTATTATTTTTTATCTTATGATGATTATGTTTTCTTGGTTATTTATATAATTTACCTTAAAGAATGAATCAAAAAACCATATAACAACGTAGAAAGCGAACACAAATGAGCAAAGTATTGCAAAAGTCATATTGTGACTCTATATTAGTGTTACTTATAGATCTTTTGCCATAGTAGGATTTTTAAAAATTATATTTAGTTTTGGTTAATAATTATTTTCATTCATTAAAAGGAAGTGACATTATTGTGTCAAATGGAAGTTAAATCATCTGTAAAGATATTCCAAAACCAATCGTCAAACTTATTTTAGTTTTCTTATTATCATTACAATTAAAACCAAAAAATTAACCGAAACTGTAGTTAGACTGAAACAAATAATAACATTAATGAAGTAGATAGATATTGACAGAATCACAGATTATAGAACAAATTACTAAGAAAATTTTAATGTTGCATACCGATGCGTATGCACACAGTGGATATGTTTCATAGTACGCAAAATACCATTTTTTTAAGGTCTTTTAACGTTTGTTAAAGAAGAAAGGCAGAATATGAATGAATTTTGCTTACTTAGTATTTACTGTTTATTTTTTGGCATTAATTATATAATTGTCAAATAATAAATAACTTATGGCACTTGGAAGTAATCTCTTTGACATCTGTCAAAGCGGATAAACATTTCAACAATCTGGTCTGTGGTCGTTTATCTCTTACTAGTCTGTGCTCTTATATCTAAATAAATTTGGGAAAAAACAAGGTTTATGTGCGAGTAGCACATACTGTAATTAATCAAGGGCAAGTAAAATCAAATAAATTGTGAAATTTTATCATGTGAGTGATGAGTTGTGACGAAGATGAAAGTGGACCTTTTGTTGTATTCTTCTTACCAACGGTTCTTGGCTGTCTGACTATTCTCTTGGCTCGCCGGTGGGCCTACTCACAAGTAAATAATACTTCGTCAACAGCAGTTTCTAGACGGCGAAAAATAATTAAAGATCCTCTTATAAAGCGACCTCCTGTATTACCCCCAATAGTTTCTAAAATGGTTGCGCCAAAAAAGCTATCGGGGTCTGTTAAAAAGGTCTCTATTTATCTTTAAATTTTCTATTTAATTTAATTCCAAAATAAAGACAGAAACTTATTAATATCTCCTTTTAAAGGGGTCCTCAATACCAGAAGAGGATTTTTCAAATGGAAAACGTGTAAGAACACGTCTGCTGTCAAATACACCTGCACCACCTGGAAAGGTAGCCGATGGTCCATCGCCGCCTAAACATATACCATTCCCATACATACCCCAGGATGGTGAATTATTGTTTGAAATTATGACATTTGTATTTTTGGCCGTTGCTACTGGATTGCAGTTCCTGAATTTGTATAGAACAGCATGGTGGTTACCAACTTCATATACTACACAAGCAATGGTAACTGTTAAGTTTTAATATTAAATTAATGTTTTTCAATAAAGTGTTAGAAATTGTATTATAAGATAAAACCTGGCTGATGATTTGTGACTATTGAACGGTTTACAAGAATTTGCTAACAAAATTTGAGATTATCTCAAGCTTAGAACAATATCTATATTGAAATATTTTATTATGTATTTCAGCATTTCCACTTAGTGGACCCACATGTAGTCATGTTCATTCTGAGTGTAATCAGCCCCAGATTATTACTAAGTGCAAGTGTGGCTATTATAAGATTATTTGTAGCGCCTAAAATGATGCCTCATGTCACTGTAGCAGCAAGGTTAGTATTAATATGCATTGTAGCAAGTAGATTAGTATCTAATACTATTAAAGTCACAACATCACTTTGCTAGATACTTAACATGTAAAAAATACTTTCAGTCATTAAACATGTTACTTCTTCACTGCTGCTTTATAGATTTGGCTTATTTTCTATGGATTCCTATTTCCTACTTATGATGATCACAGGGCTTTGTTCCATTAGTTTATAAACTTTTTCAAGGAATTGAGATTCTATGAAACATAATCAACTTAAATATAAAATTTTACTTGATTGTTATAAAAAGTAGTGCTTGTTAAATAAATAATTAACAAAATCTTTTAACACCTTATTCTATTTTCAGGATGTTTATACTTGGTGCAATAATTGGTATGTTAGGTTGGAGTACATACTACTTATTGATGAAGTATCCATTATTAAAAATGGTTTATCTTATTTATCCGTAAGTTATAGCCATTATTGATTAACTTGTCAGTAAATTAGATAACTGTGTAGTTTATACAAAGATTAGAAAGATGTATAAATTAATAGTATATAACTTATAAATTGACTGGTTTATACAATTACAACAAATAACCAAGATGAAAATTTTAGATCAATAATCTACTTTATACTTTTTGGATTCCAATTGGATGCATTCCTAGAATTAAATCACACAGAAACATTACCAATGCATAGCTGTTCACATGATCCGGTACAAGTTCGTTCAGAAGTGGAGATGCTAAAAGAGGACTTTAATTTAAGAGTTAAGAAAACTCTGTTTCATTCAATAATAGGAGCTTACTATACTAGTTTTGTGCCATGTTGTTTTGCTCAGGTAAATGACTTAATATAGATTTCCATATACTTCTACTTTCTAAGAATATATTATCACTTTGATTATTGGCAATAAATACATTTTTTATTTTATATTATATAGTAAATATTAATTTACTCAATAACTTACATATTGTAATTGAATGCGAAAATTTGTTAAGCATTTCTTTTATAATTGCTAAACTGATTTCCACAAATTATGATATTCAGACATATAATAAGATACTTTTTTAAGCAAATATATAATAATTTTTAATCATTTGACTATATTATAATTTCCAATCTTTTGAGTTTTTCAATCTTTCTCCCTCTTATAGTTTACACATAAAATTAAATTAGTGATTATATTAACTGTAAGTTCTTTTAATTTTGTAGCCATATCTATACTATGACGTTGTATTGGCCGCGCAGCAAGTGGGTCTAGTCTGGGGTTCTTTATGTGGACGTTATGTCTCGCAATTGTTTCCAGCAGCATTTTGTGATGCTCCACATCGAGCTGCCAGGCATTTGGGTTGTTGGCGATTGGACGGTAACTCATTTATATTTTTTACTTAATTTGAAGCATTATTTTGATGTTACTACTGTTTTAATACATTTCTTATGTAAAATAATAAGAAAATAACTAATATGTAGATATTAGCATTTTCATATAACTGAATCAAAGTGTTCAAGTGTAAATTAGTGACATTATAACAAATAAAAAAGTTCATAACTAATTGTAAGATTAATAGGATTGCAATGAGACAAAAAATATATTCTCGAATTTCATTTAATACCGTTTTTTCGTTTGTTGTAGTTAAAGTAACAAATGAAACGAGTGGTTTGCCACAATGGTCGGGAAATCGGTGCTGGTCCCAAGGCTCGCGGGTTCGATGTGAAGATCATATATACGTTGCTGACTCGTCTACAGTTGCCGCTGACCCGAAAAATATGGCACACTTGAGATTTCATGTGAATAAAAATTATTTTACTATGTTATGGCAAATAATAAAGATTTAAACAGATTTATAGATCTATAGAAAATACATTTGCATTTATCCGGTGGGTCGCGGGTTCTATTCTTAGTGTAACACATTAGAGGAATAATTCAATTCCATCGAAGTAACATACCACTACATAGAGGTTGCTTAAAATCAAGATAAATTAGTCATTGGGGTGGTATCACTGAATAAATAATTATAGTCATGAGGCTGAGAAACCACTTACTATCAAGTAAAGAGTAAAATATTGTAGTCAGTAATGTTGTTATGTGATAAATTAAAATTAAACTTCTTTTTTCAGGCTGTGTTCAACAACCCTTCACTATTCCTGTGTATGCTGGTCTGCCTGCAATTATCACTAATATTAATACAGTTATCATTGTTATTCAGCTCAATAGTATGGCATTACTTTTTGTCTATAGTAGTTTTATTGTTCATTAACTATTACTCACTGTATAAGATACTCAGAGATTACCTTGTTGCGTGGAAGGTATATAAAGCAGAAAATTTGATACAAGACAAAAACGTTCAAGGAAATTAAATTTCGCCATATCTCCTGTTTCATTTTCGTACTTAACTGAATACAAAAAAAAAATATTTTCTTTCAGTTTCGACATGTTTTGTCTAGTCAATCAATTTAAAACCTTATACTATGTATAAAATCTTTTATCATTTAAAAATTCTTAAACTTGTGAGATAAATGACGATTTTTATGTAATTTTTACTCAAAGGATCTGTTGTTAAGTATAATGTAATTGAAACTACAATTAAACTATTTATAACATTGGTATATTTCTTCACAACATACTAAGCCTCATTTACTAGTAATATGTATAATCACATAAGCATTTACATTTTATTAGTATATATTACATATTTTATGTTACAAGAACTGTCGAGGATAAACTGACTATTCAACTGATCATGCTTAAAATTAGCCAGCTAGTGATCCAACTTGGAAGACAGCTTTAGGTAACCTAAGTTTTTGACTGCAATTAAAACATGTAATCACAAAATGAATTTATTAGATTCATAATCTTAATTTATTCTCACTTAATATACACCCAGGATGATGTATTACTATCATTAATTTGTACTTTAATTGATTTCATCTTATCCCTCACCACATCACATGCCACTAATAATTCTTTTTCTTTATGTTTTAATGCATTTGTTCTCACAACATGCCTAAATTCAACTAAAGTGTCAACCAAAGAATCAGATACAGTTTGCTTTGAACTATCTTTCAATTTCAAACCAAATTTTGTCAACATTTCAAGAACATACTCAGCAATTAAAACCATTGGCACTGGAAAAAAATTAATTGTATCTATTTTCATTATTGTATGTGCATTACTAATCAAAGTCAGCATAGAATGCATGCAAGAGGCAGTATCAAAATCATTTTTTAGGGCCTCCATATTTTTTTCTTCTATATTCTGTAAGCTGTCCATTAATTTATAATTGTAATTAGCTGTTTTTAAATTGCTATTATTAACATAAACATAAACATCTCTTAAGAAAAATTTAAATTTATTAATTATTTCTTGAGACATGTCCATCATTTGATCCGAATATTCCATTGGGTTTCTATAATTTGATAAAAGACATGCCATTCTAAATGTATCAGCACTGTATTTTTCTAATAAGTAAGGTATTGATATTGTATTTTGAAGAGATTTTGACATTTTGGTATCTTTTAAATTCAAATGACCAGCATGAAGCCAATAGTTAACCCATTGTTTACTGCCATGAAAAGAACATGACTGGGCTTCTTCATTTTCATGGTGAGGAAATTTCAGGTCAATTCCTCCAGCATGAAAATCTAACTGAGAGCCAAATATTTTACTGACCATAGCTGAGCATTCAATATGCCAACCTGGTCTGCCTTCTCCCCAATCAGTTTGCCAACTTGGTTCACCTGGTTTGTACCCTTTCCATAAAGCAAAATCCATTTTATTATTTTTTAATTCATCACTGGGTTCTCCAATATCCTGAGATTTCTGTAATTTTCCATACATTGGATATTTTGATGTATCAAAATAAACAGAACCATTAGACACATATGCTGCATTTGAATCAATCAAGCTTTTAATAAATTGTTGTATTGGTGTCATATGCTCAGAGACGCGGGTTATAATCATTGGTTTTTCAATATTTAGGTTTGCCATGTCTATCCAAAATTCATGTTCATATTGTTTCGCAATGGATCTGTAATTAGTTTTTGTTTCTTTAGCCTTTTTTATTATCTTATCGTCAATATCCGTGATACCCATTGCCGTCACAAGTTTTATATTAAAAAAATTCTTAAGTATTCTTTGTAAAATATCTAATTTAACGTAGCAACATGCATGCCCAATGTGAGCAGCGTCGTAAACTGTAGGGCCACATGAATACCATGTTGCAATTTTTGGATCATTTAATATTACTGGAACTCTTTCTTCAGCTACACAATTATACACATACACTCCAATTGGGTTTCCGTTAGGCATCAACCATTTTGTTTCCTTATACGGTTTCAATTTACAAACATGTGACAAATTTCTTTTAAGGAAAGGATAGATTTGTCTCATTGCGTTTATAAAGCTCACTACGAATTCGTTTTCAAAACTTCCAAATTATTTGTTACCGCTAACCACCTACCAGCCAAACCAAATACATTAGCAATTTAGCGCAAGTGACATTTTACAACAGCTGATTGTTATTTATCTGATATTTATATTGTTGACAGTAATATAATTTTCTTTAAAGCCTTGTTAGTTATGCTAATATTCTAATTTATAATTGTGTAAATTAAAACTTGAAATCCAAAACCCTTACTTTACCTTCTAAAGAATGTAATCTTTTTTTTATTGTCTGTAATTTAGTAACACTGACTGTTGACAATTAGACATTTGTATTGTCAAAACATGAGAAAGGTGGGCGCTTTGATATAGGAAATCACTCCTGAATGAAATTTGAAACTAGTAAACATTTAAATCTGAAATAGTTTTTGATAATTAAAAACATGGTTACTTTTGCGCCCGATGAAATCGGCTTAGCGGATCAGACTTCTTGTGCTGGTGTGCGCGCAGATCTCAAACTTTGTTTGTTAAGTAGTGATTGTTGTAAAAAGGTGATGAAATAGATATCAATAACATTTGATATATGAATATTAAAAATTTGAACACAGAGCGTCATGAATTCACTTTCAGGATAAAATGACTCCTCGAGAATGCTTAAGAGAAGGAAGGGTTCCCGAAGAATGCTTACAACTGCGTCAGAGTTTCTTTGAATGTAAACGGTCCTTGGTAAGTACTTAATCTAATGTTTTTAATCACCTTATGTAAATTATTCTTCTTATAATTATGAAATTTAAGTATTTAATACTAAAAAGTATCTTCTCTTTTCGAATTTATTTAGTTGCTAGTTTTATATTAAACTTAGAAAAGTAAGTAAGAGCGTATTGGTTTAATTTGGTCCCCTTTTAAAGATTGCCTAAGGCTTTATAGAACAAAGTCGAGAATCATAAGAAAAATAATAAGATTTTTTTTTCAGCTTGATACTAGAAGAAGATTCCGAGGGCTTAAGGGTTATTAATATAATAAGTTTTATAAAGATTTAGTGAAAAAATATTATTAGTTAATAAATTAATTTCTGTTACTTTATTTTATTTTATTTTAAAATTTACTATTTCCTTTATGGATTGAGAAGGTTTAAGAAGATACGGAAAAATACATCACAAACCACTCCAAGCTGCATGGATTACTTCAAACTAGGAACAGTTTCATTACTCAACGGTTCATCACCGGACTATAGCAGTAGATTATAGTTATACTGACACTTCTAGGGCTTATTGTAAAATTTTAATCTAATCTACTGTATACAAAGGCTGATCTACCTTTCCTACACATGCTTAGTTTTTGCCAGTCCTTGGATAAGTATGGTTCTCAAAGATCTTGAAATCAATTGTTATGTTTACATATAGCTTTTTGTCTACGGCTTTGGTTGCATTCATGTAGATTTTGTCACCTGTACTTTTCTATCACAATAGTATAAGTCTGTAAATTTATTCAATTATATAGAAGAATATCTTATAAGGCCTATTACACTTTTTCCTATACAACAGAATTGAATGACACAGATTATGTTACACTTTTGAGGTACTCAAAAGCTAATGTGTAGAATTATGTGCGTGTATTTTCTTTTATATTTGTCTACAAAGCCATATTTTCTCCAAAAAATCCTAAAGTATATTTTATTTATGAAATTCTTTCTGGATGTTTAATTTGTTACTTTAAATAAAACAAAATATTTTCAAATACATTTTATTACAAAAATAACTGAAATACTTAGTTTAAAGACTTGGCCTGAAAACTTGCTTTATAAGCTTATAGAACCATTAAATATCTACTCGCGAATATCTTAAAAGCTCTATCCTAACAAGTTTAAAGGTGTACGTTTTTAAAGGCGAATAAATAGGTGTTTAAGGTTTATAAGTATTAAAATACTGTTTAAATATGAATACTGAGATGTTTGCTTAATTTATTAAACTTTTTCATAAGACTCGCACGCAAGTCACTTCTGAATAATATACAGTTCAATTGCTACTCAAACTTATTGGTTTTGGCTCCAATAAAATTGTAATTATATTAGGGATAGCGCTTTACAAATCCACTTTGAAGGCAATTGAATAAAATATGACGATGATAACCCCATACAATGTTAGGTCTATTGCATTTTACAAGTCAGCCTTATTTATAATTTCTATTCAGGGATGCATCATGCTTCTAAAACATTTCTGGAAATGATTTAACACCTCTGTTGCATTTTTAGCGTGAGTTATACGTACAAAACGTGCGAAGTCAATTTCTCTTTTTTTTTCCGTCACTGGTGTTTTTCGTCTATATTCTTTCAATTTTAAGTTAAGTACTTAGCTATCATACATATCAGTATCGAAGTCATAGCTTAGGCATGAATATTTAAGAACAAATTCTATTTGTGCGTAAAAGCCTTTTTGAACAATGTTTTTTTTGTAACGAGCCTTAGATGTATCATTAGTTCTACATAAATTGACTATATTAGCACCATAGCAAAATATATTTCTGACAATTTTGAATGAAATATTAACATATTTTGGTGCTGATAACCTTCTCACTTAAATATAAATTATTAATTTTCATTTTATTACGATACGATACATAAAATATTGTTATGTAATAATAATAATCGTAAAATTAAAAACAATAACATTTTCTCATTTTTGCATTTTACAAATTTCAATAATGTGTTGTAAGATTTCAAAACTTAGGAAATAAAAACATTTCTCTTCCTGGATATATAAAATTAAATTATGCCTTATATCTATAGATGAAGCAATAAAACGTTCATGACTGTTTAAAATTTATTGTTAAACCACGTTGTTCGCTTATGATATGTATTGCTAGATATGTTATCCTTTAGGTTAGGTGGCATAATAATTTTATTCCGAAAATTTATGAATTCTTAAAATTTTTCATTTTCATATTAAAAAAATGAGAAAATGTATTATTTCTTTCTGCTTTCAAATAAAACTTCGTTGTATTGAAAATATCACAAGTGTAACACAGTCAAGTGTAGCTGTAATTATAATGAAAGCAAAAACCATCATGTTTCTTTTTTAGGCAGTGCTAAATGAGATACGAGTACTTACCTACTGTAAGGATATGAACTACAAATATTGTCTAAAGTTATTGTTTAACAAGAATTAAGTTGTTCGTGCCAGTGAGAATGAAATATAAGAATTAATAATAGAAATGTAAATTTTATAATAAATTGTAATAAGTAAGCATTAGTATTTATAATTAAGTTAAATCGACATTGGCACAGACCAACACATTTGCCTTTTAAACGATTTAAAATAACATATTATGGATTACTTTGGTCCTTTTTACAGCTAATCGTTGGCAGCTTACTAGGAGATATCTTTAATACTGTATTTGGATTATTTTTATTGTAGTATCCAAGTAAAACATTAGATAGATTAATTAAAAAGTGATCATGTCACATCGTCGTACGAAAATCATTAAAAATTTTACGATAATGTAACTTAATAATGAGATTCGACTTTTTTGTACAAAGACAGGTACTTAAATGATGAACACAACCGATGTACGTTACACGTTATTTTCCCTAAAGATATCTCTTAGCTATATTAAAACACATGTGACGCCATTAAGGCCTTTAGGCTGCTACTAAAAAGTCTGTATAGGTCGGTACAGCCCAGTGTAACCACAGAGTCTAGCTCGTAAGGCTGTAATTAACATTGCGGCGCCGGACAGGTCATCGAGTAAATTTGCGCATTCACAGATAAGTAAGTACATTTTGTCGCCGTGTGTGGCAACAGATTTGTGTAGAGCGATCTTTCTCATGCCGACGGAGTGTGGTAAGTGACGGTAAAGCATCCTCGCACCTGTCCAGTATAGCCAGTTTCTTTCAAAACGCTCGCCGTCATCGCCTTCGAACACCTGGAATTAAAAAAACTTTTACTATATATTTGTAGCCATGTAGACTTTGTTATCGATCGACTACAATGAAATGTCTTGACGATGACATTCTGCAATATATTAGTTTATATATTATATGTATAAATGAGACTTGTAGAGGATATATTTATGTAAAAATAAGTAGCTGAAGTATAACTTCACATTAGGGTACTTGGCATAAAATAATATATTAATCAGACTGGGTTAATAATTTTTTTATATAATTATACATGATTATGTGGCAATGTATAGTCGGTATCTTCTCCAAACGGTAATAAGAGGCAATGAGTACTGACCTTATATACACTAATAATAAAACCCGTGGTAGGTGTGTGTGATTTTTTTGGTCCACCGGCTAAGTCATTAAACGGCGGTCTACATATCATAGCCACTTCACTATATAAATCTAATGTATGAGCAGCAGAATATCGAATAGTCTTAGGATCAAACTTGGTTAACGAAGCACATCTCATATTATTATAAAACAACAGTGGATCTGTTTGCGTAGTATTTATCACATAGTACGATATGAATGGAAATTCTGAGTTCTTCTCCATATTGGCTAAGAGCATGCCTCCTACAGCTGTGTTAGCTTGTGCAACGTCATTTAATAGCTCGCCAGCAGCAGTTTTCTGTCTGACCAAGGGTTTGGCAAGAGGAGATTCTAATATTGGCTCTATAGGTTCTAATGGGCTCATTAAATGAGCTAATATGCATAACTTTGGATCCGCTACTTCGAGAACACTGAGGGAACTTGGGGCGGTTTTCGTTGCCATTCCCTTTTCTGGTGTTGGAGGAGGCACTGGCAACTGAAATATTAATCATTTCATCAATAACACAGCTATAAGTTCACAATTGAGATAAAATAAGTACCATTAAGGATACTGATAAAAACGTATCAGCTAATGCAAATTTTTATTGGTATTTTGTGGACTACATTTAGAAGTTTTGTCAAAAAAAATTGATAATTTTCAGTTAACGGTTGCGACATCAGTCAAATTCAATGATTTATTCTATTCTATGAAGTCTTCAGAAGCAAATTCCTCTTTCTCTAATCGAAAACAAGGCATGTTGAGTTTGTTTTAGTTATCATTTTATTGGCGAGTAGATGTGCCTTCTGTGCATAAACGAAGAAATGTTTTTATCTTGCTGCTACGAGATTCTAATCTGTGACTCGTCACAGATTAGAATCTCGTAGCAGCGTTAACCCTATTAATAAAAAAAATATTTACTGGAACACCATCAGGTAGGAACCGCTCGAGCGCATGTGCCGGTATCACGAAGCAGTCTCTCTCCAATGTTGCCAAGGAAACTGGCTCTGTGCGGCGACGCTCCGTGGTCGCCGGCCTGTCCCATCGTAGCAGAGAGACAGACGGTTCCCTTGTGACGAGTGGCTGAGGAGGCTCCAAATCTGGTCCGCTGCCACCCCCAAGAACGGGACCACATCGTTCTGAAATGAAACAATCATTTGTACAGACTATTTTATTTTGAAATATATTTTTATTAACAATTAAATCTTCCGAAATTATTGTCATTTTAAGTAGTTCGTGCAATTCTGTACTTGTAATAAATTGTGTAATTCTTGTTCGGAGCATGTATAATATTTTCATAATTAAACAGACGGAATTCTCTGTACGTTATTTAAATATGAAACTCGAACATTCCTCTTGAAATAAACCACACATGTTTTAATTGAACGTTGCACGAGACATTTTAGGAGCGGCCCATTAAACACACCTAGCTTAGCCTACATATGAAAAATATTTACGCTTTTTTGAGTAGCCACTCCAATATTTAACGAAAGCAAAATTAAAGCATATTCTGCTTTTTATTATACATATTTATATTTTATGCTTTTAACATTAATCCGTACCGAAGTATTATATTTATCATAATAAATTTTAACTTAATAATCGAAACAGGCGATTTATTTTGATTTGGAATTCTACTTGATATTTCTTCATTCCACTTATCAGATAATGTAATATGACCATTTATTTAAGATATTTTTTTAAATATACGATTTATCTTCTAAAAGTGAATGCATTTTTGGCTAACAAAACGTGTATTAGGTATACATAGGATAGTTATTACAACTCTGTAAGTTTGCCACGAGGTATATAGGTAGGTACACCATGCGTTAACGTTCATCTGGTAACTGCCAGAACGTTTAGTATTTATAGACTGTACCTCGCGTCAGTCGTGTTAAAGATTTTCTAGGCGGTCGATGGTAAATTCATAGAAATTTTAGTTACTGATAAGTAATTAGAACATCCGAAATATACCATAATATAACCAAAGATAAGGTGAATTAAGAAGAATAATATCATGCTCTCAAATATTCTTTGTATTGAGTAAAATTAAGTTGAAGTTGAGAGATAATATTAATGTATGGGTTGAAGTAACCCGTTGTAAGTATTTGAAAATAAACAAAAACAAACTTACTGCACGGAACCCACACTGATCACACGTACTCACTATTGGAACTAGGATCCTTACTTCCAGAGTTACCTGAGCCATCGTTGTACTGTGTACTGGCCCTTGGCGCTGAGAAGAAGAGATGTGTTCTGTAATGGTGTTCCTCCATGCATGAGAATCGGTCGCGATCCCTGCGTTTCGCGTTCCGGCCTGCACCCAGAGCTCCCTTTGCCTTTCCCCCACCCCCTCCACCCGACACCGTCTTCTCAGCACTAAAGTTCTTTCGAAACATCAAATTCATCTTGGATTCTTGCCACAACCGTCCCGTTCGCACTTATTTACTTTGGGTAATAATTAGTAAAATGCCGTCGAATTAATACGGCTGTGTTCGGAAGTGTCGTTGTCTCTTTTACACTTTGTTTTTAATCGTTCTTATATCGTCTTAGTGAGTCTAGTGTGAAAATACTGGCAAGAATTACAACACGGCTACGCAGTCTAAAGTCATCAATGTTTATTAGTGAAAAGGAGACAGTAAACAAATTTTGAAGAAAAGTTTTAATGTTAATTCATAGTTGTAAAAGAAACAAGAGTGTTTTACTTTTATATTGATACCTACGTTTTATCGAAAGTCTATAAATTAGTCTAGAACAAAGAGTATTACCCTAATGAATTCGTGTATCGTCGTCTAGACTTTTAAGACGACCTTTGTAAACCGAATCCGAATATAGTCAATATGATATTTGAAGTCTCATTAATTATTATAACGAAAGTAATCAATACGGATTGCATGAGGTTCCGAAGGGTGCAATAAGTACATAAATTAATATGCTGTTAAATTCATTATACTGGTTTCCTTAAATATTTTTTATGCGATAGGAAGGCAAACGAGCATCCAGTTCACTGATGTTAAGAGATTTCTGTCGCCCTTGGGCACCTCCAAGATCAGTAGATCTAGAAGACGCGTTGCCAATCTTAAGACCTTAGCTATATTATATAATTTTAACGTTGTCACGTCTTGCTGTCGGCCTTATTTATTTTTATATCGAGTATTCGGAAATTTATAGATTGAAATCGAAACGCGCATAGGACTTCACGATTTTTTCATCTATGAACGGTGGTATGACCCGGATGGAACTTATAAATTATTAGGAGTTCCTCCCACCACATTTAATACGGCCATAGGCAGCCCGTGCCAAAGGCAGAACATAAATTACATATTTTTTTAAAATGTAACTGCGTTCCGACCGGGACTCGAACTCGGTGCTCCGACGTCGCGGTTGCTTTACACAACCACTAGGCTGCAGAGCCCACAAAATAGATAAGTAGGAAACTTTACCTTCTTTTTCTTAGTGTACTTTTAAAATATTCAGATGTTTCTCGATATAAGTTTGAATTGACAATATAAAGACATTAAATTTGTATCTGTAAGTTGTATCTTCATAATATTGAAATTATTCAAGTAATAGAACTAATTAAGTATTTTTCTTAATGGAATGCAAGTAGGTGCCTATTGATAGCTGTATACTTTATTGTTATGTATTTGCATTTCTATATAGAAATATCAATTGAAAAGTACTTGTGCCTACTTCTATGATCGACTTGTTTTCTTCCAACGTTATATTGACTTCATCCACTGTTATTTTAGTAAAAATTAAGTAGATGGACTTATTCCTTGGAGGAGGCTGGACGATACAATCCTAAACAATCCTTAGAGCTTTTGAAATACTTTAGATGTTATCCACGGAGAAAAATAAAGCCAGTTAATGGTATTTCAAACAAAATCTTTGGTCTACGCAAATATCGGACTAAATATGTGTATTCTCATAATAGAGCTTTTAGTGATTTTTCGAGAAGATGGGGTTTATTTAGTTCTCATATCCTAAACAGTTTTTATCTACCAATTCCTCGGAATATCATTTTGCTATTTAATTAAATAGGCTTTATTACAACAATTCGGTTTAATTGTTGTGTTGTTAAAATTAACATTCTTTTTTTTGCTGTATTAAGAGCATCTTATTTAGTATCATTAACTTAAGTTATTTAATTATTATTTCACAAAGAAACGAATAAATATAACATAGACAAACAATATTTAAGAAGTTATAATTGTATGTGGAAAAGTTAGAAATTTTCACACAAGTTTTCTGCTAAATGTTCTGCTTCGTACGAATATTTCGTGATCTGGGTTATCTTAGAACATTTGATATTCAATAAAGATAAAAGCTTTGCTTGTAGTTATATTAAAGTTTCAGAGATCACTTCTACAGGCTTAAAATAAAACTGGTGGCGGTTATATCTAACTACTTTTTCTTAATACTACATTTCATTTTATAATTGAAAACGAACAAGCTTCATAAATACATAATTACTGGCGCCTGTAAAAAGAAAACTTATCAATAACGCAGAGTATAGCGTAACTCATATTTGTTAATTGATACGACTTAAATATGAATAAGTTACTTAGACACCATACTAATATATTTTTAACGAGAAATTTAGATAGTTCCTACGCAACAAAAAATATCATAAAGTACATTAGGAATAAATAATCTTAGTTATAATAGCATTTCCCAAATATTTCCGCTTCCCCATGTGACTTACAGTGGTTGAATTCGTTACTTATGGTTGGTAAGGCTCATAAACTACTTGATTTGCGCCAATATATAGGATATTTACTGTACGATCAATGTTGAATTTCAGACTCTCAATCTTCTCTCGAAAAATATTGCGTTGCCCTGACCTGTATATTTTAAATGATATTTTTTTATCTGGAAAAAATGTATATAACAAAAATATACAGTATTTGCATAGATCAATTGTAGTAACAATAGATTCAAGAACAATTTACGTATACCGTTACGTCATAACCTTACTTAAATGTAGACAAACAGTTGCATTTTATACTGTCTCTATAAATGACATTGTGTATATTATAATGGTCGTGAAACCTTGATAATAGTATAGATTTTCACGTGCTTAGATTACAATCGAGTTGTGCATTGCTATAATTCTCACACGAAGCAATTTAAAAGGTCACGATTCCACTAATGATAATGCTTTAGAAATATGATAATTACTTTATAAATTTTACCTTTGAATACTATTATCTTTATTTATATAATTTTCTGGCGATTATTTTAAATATATTTACTCTGTTTTAGCGTAATTGACGATGAATAAAAGTAACCTAAGTTATAAAGTAAGCTGTCATTGAAAAAACATCGGTCCACGCGCGTTCAAAAGATGTAGGCGATCAGATAAAAAATTGTACATTGTTGTTCTACTACAAACGTTAAAATTCTTATATTTTGATGTGTCTGTGATTATAATATAATTTAATATTGAGATTATTTTATAATAAAATTATTTCCTCAAATATGATTAATAAAGCTGAATCTTTGCAAAATAAATGAAATAAATAATATTTTAGATCTACAAAAACATTTCTTCAGCTTGTTGATCCGTCATCAAATCTACGATACTATTTTAAATTGTAACATAAGGGCATTTTATAGAGCTTTCGTTTTCATGAAACAATTAAAAATATGTTAACATTACAATTATCTAAAATTAATAAAAGCGTGTTCAATGAATGAAATGTTCTCACTTCATATAATTTTCATTCTAAAATTTCGTTAAAGTAATTCGATCGATATAGGAAACCGACGATTTCATTACTCTTCTCACACAATGGCATTCAGAATCAGTGGAGATAAAAGGCCAATTGTCTCTCTTAAACAGTATTGGAAACTTTAACGCTGATCGAATTTTAATTAATGTAGTCCACAGTAATATCAAGTTATTTTAGAAATTGTACGTTAAACTACTGTAAAAAATCCTCTTAATTTTACTTAATGATAACCTACATAAAGCAGTAAAATGGTTGTACTATTTTTAACCAAGTGAATTATTATACTAATTACTTTTAGAAGTAGACATTTCTTATATCTTGAATACTATTATCTTAAACAATTGAACCGAATTATATTAAATTCCAGACCATACACGGTTCCATGACTTTAAAAATGAAATCAGTTCCTAATATAGAATTTACCAGACTCATGTATTTTTAAGGACAATTCTAGACATGTTATGGCTTAAAATGGAAATTTTATTTATTGAATAAGTTTATAAGGAGAAAGGGACAGCCAGGGAACGTTTACTTGAATTAACATCTGTGAATACAGACCACAGAGTTTGTTGAGAAGTTTCAGGCCTTCTGTGTAAATTATATATGTATGTGGCGTCGTTCAAATTATTAAAATTACTTGGAGTTTATAACTTTGGGGAAGCTCAATTATTGTTAGCCTAAATAACTTTATGAATAAATGTAGAAATCAATAAATAGGAAATATAAAATAATACGAACATTCATTAGCAAAATTAATTTGGAAATATGTCTTCAGTACATTATGTTTTCTTTTCATCAAACAGAATATACTTATATCAAAATAACTTTCAGACTCTTTGGTTACGCCAATAACAGTTATTTGTGTAAGACTTACACATTATGGTAATGTGATTTTCACTTATAAATCTTAGATGATAATATTAAGTTGACAGCCTGAGTCAGATACTCGTACATAGGAGGCGAGGCCGCGCAAATTTACTGGAAAGTGATAACGCTGATAATGTCTTTTACCCACGAGATGATAAATTTCTATTTAAGAAAGCGATATGATAGCCACATAAAGCCTTTCTCAATAATTATTATATTAGCATAATTCGTATTAACAAAATTGTGTAAATGATAATAAAAAAGTTGTGATATGCTGAATGGAATATTGGATTCTTTATTGTGAGCCTTATTTATTTTGGCCTTGATTTAAGTTTCTGGCTTATTTCTTAAGATTTCCTAGAAGCTTTGTTATTATAACCACGATAATATAGATATACTAAACAAAATATATGTAGATGAAATTGGCATTAATCCAACACACGCTGTACGCAGTTTACGACTGAATAAACATGGTTATTATTTATGAAATGTTTTGTCGTTGATTATTTCTCGGAAATACTATAGCTAAGCTGTATTTTACCAATTACAGGAATTAAATTCGAAAATATAACTAATAAATAATTTTCGAAACGTAGAATATATAGTGAATAAAGGGAATGTCACTTAAAATATCTTTTAAAATCGAAAGCTATTGTTAAAGTAAGTGAACCGTAATAAAATATATTGATCGTGAATCATTTCAGTTTAACCAAGAAATTGTAAATTTTAGTTAAAATACTTTAAACCACTGTAGCATTAAAGCAAACTTACTTCGAACTAACTTAATCGATTTTGACACTTCAATGACTTAACTTACTGACTTGGAAACAGTATCGGGCTTTAATCCCGCTGTATAGGAGTTTGAAATCAATTAGTTTATTTCAATATCGGAATTTAATAAGTGTTAATTATTAATTATATGCCTAATAATTTTTATTGTTCTATTCTAATTTGCAACTTATTTATATGATATTTAATAAAAAAACTTTACTTTTTTTATACACATTTAGTTAAATAGCCGAGAAAACATTTATTTAGGTAAGTGACAGGGTAGTTAAAGAGAATCCTTATTTTTCGCTTCCCAAAAACTAATACCGTTTTCTTCTAATATCAATATAGGACAAACAAATACATATCTGTATATTGAAATGTCATACTAAAATTAGATTAGCAAATTAAATGATCTTTGGACATAACATATAGTTTTAATATAATTTTTTCGTAGCCAGTGCAAAGGTGCTACGAGAAAGCTCGTAGCATATGCTACAACCTTCTCAAATCCCTTAACATGATGCTTAAGTTCATTATTAAAGTTAATTATAAGCAATACCCGTCCATAAAATTTACCTGCCTTTATGGTTATCAGACAGACATACTTGTGTGTCTTTTAGTACCGACAACTTGATTAATTTGTGAGAAACGATAAGAATAACAACAACGTTAGTAAAACATTGTGAGAAAAGGCCAATACATTGGAATAAATTGAAAGAATTAATTGAGTGCTTATAAACACATCCTTAAGAATACAGCTAAATATTATATGTATAACTAATTGAATATAAAAGCTTAAAAATTGTTTTCATATTTATTACAAACAGAAACGAGTGCCTTAGTACACGTATGATTTTAATTAATATTTTAATAATTATAGTAAACTTATATTTTTTAAAATGTTCAACAAAACACATGAATGATAAAAAATTAATTTTGACCTCGTTAGCTGTAGGTATAACGTCTCATTAAACAGTGCCAGTTTAAATGCTCATTAAAGTTTATAAAATAATCAACCTGCGTAGATTTTCACTGCTTGTACCAGAGTTAATAATTTTATGATTTTATTAATAAATATATACAGAATACGACTAAAATTGATGAATGATATTATATATTAATCTGACGTATATAATTATAACTATCCTGGTGTTGCCAGTATTTGCTAGCCTTTTATAAAAAAGCTTATAGTTTGGAAAAATATATTTTTTTCTTCATAAATACAAGATGATATCTTAGAAATGTAACATTACTGTACAATAATTAAAAGTGGGTCAATATTTGATTGCATTTTTTGTTATTTATAAATTACACGTGGGTTGTTTAATTTTGAATGCTCCAAAAAATAATTTTATAGGTTATGAGTTTAATAAGTTTATAGTTTATGATTAAACCAAAATAACCCATATCAATTGGCTATATATTTCCCAAAACTAGTAAGCCTCATAACAAATTGACGATGTCAGTCATAAAAATTATATGTACCTACCGTAAAAGAAAATATAAGCGACGAGCGTAAACCAAAATTGTCATCATGGCCCACACGTCAGGTGTTGGAAGATATCCAAATGCATGAGTACGAATCTGAAGTGATATATTCACGTTACATGAAATGTGTTGAGAAACATTAATATATGAACGTTTCGCGCTTTAAGCGGTAGCATTTAAGAGCATGACATTTTCTAGCAAAAAGCTTTAAAAGTTTTACTTGCTAAGCTTTTACTTTTTTGCTGACTGAAACTTTCATATATTACACACACTATATTCGGATTAAGATCGTATAAAAATAGGGCGTTTTGATTGACCGGCTGCTGGTCTAGTGGCTACTTCCTCCAAAAACCAAAGAGTCATGAGCTCGACACCTGACTGGAGTAAAAAGTTTGTATTTAATTTTCTAATTTAAATAAGCATGTTATTCGGAATTCTCGTAAACTTTCCGATATTAAATGAAATGTGGCTTAATTTTTTAAAAGTATATCAATTCCGTCTAGATCACGTGCGACCGTTCATAGATGGAAAGAATATACGACTTCAGTCTAAGAGTTTTCGAAAGCTCATAATAAAAATAAATAGGTATACAGTACAACATTGAATAGTTCATAGTGCCATGCAATTGTAGTTATTTCTTACAATCAAAGTATATTTCAATAATTATTAATTTTCAGATATTACTGTAAATACGATAGACAGATACTCGAAATATACGATGTTATTCGATAATCTTTTCCAATTTCATGATTTATTTTTATTTTATTGAATTCGATCCACAGTGGGCTGACCATACAATAGAAATACACAAAATATGCATTATTACACACACATTGTGTTGACTTGGGTCCAGTCAACCTATCAAAAAAGGACATTGCATAAGGTTGCATTTATATTATATACATTATACACATACACGTAAACACAAACAACGAAAGAAAAAAAAACATAAGAGATATAAGAATGATATGTATATGATGGCACTGATGTATTCATCAATTTTACGAAAGAAAAATAAAAATTTTCGGCATCAATATAGGTTTTGAAATATACAACAAGACAAGCGAAATTAGTTTAGCGAATTTATCATAGTTTACGAATAGTTCTTGCAGTATATAAACTAAACTGAATATAATTAAAGTGTCAAGAGGTAAATGTGACAACGGTTTCGCTGACAGGACTTTCAAATATAATAATATTTTGGTAACAGTCTTAATTGTTGTTATCTAATATATAAAATTCCCGTGTCACAATGTTCGTTCCCATACTTCTCCGAAACTGCTCGACGCATTCTTATGAAATTTTATATGCGGTTTTAGTAGGTCTGAATATCGGCTACTATCTACTTTTCATCCCCCAAAATATTAAGGGTGGTCCACCCCAATTTTTCTTTTATTTTTTTTACTGAAGTAAAAAATACGTACAATCCTATATATTTATGTGGCAAAACGACGTTTGCTGGGTCAGCTAGTAATAGAATACAATTCTATATTATACATACGTATGTATGTTAAATCGTGACATCATTATAGTTTAACTTTATAAGGATTTATATTAAGTATTATAACTGCTTTATTAAGTTTTATTGCCGTCTTACGAAACGCCAAGTGGGTAAGTCGACTGAGGTCACTGCAGAGTGACCAGTTGAGACGACAAAAAATGGTATAATATTGGAAATGTGATGGAAAAAGGTACTGGGCATCGAGAGAACTTGTCACATTATGTCGATTACCGAGATAAAATTAAAGAAAACAAAATTTAAAAAAAAATTAATAAAATGATCGTAACATAGCAAAAGTTGTACAATGTTTTTGAATTAGCATACATTGATATGACGCTAGCAACGACATACCTATTAACTTTTTCACAAAAGTTCTAAATATCATGACTTGGCTGCGCGCCAGGGTTACGCTGAAAAATACCTGTAATTTGTAAATAGCACTTTGCAAGTAACTTCAAAGTATAGACGGTAAATTGAACAATATTAATACTAGTACCCTCAGTAAAATAGTATTAGATTACTTTAAAACACTAAAATTTAATAAGACAAAAAAGCTCATAATCTTTGTATTTTAAACATTTACGCCTTTTATTCTTAATATTCATTTTATAGATTGCTGATCAGGACATGTTAGAACAAAGTAAAATATATTAGCATAAGAAGTTCAATCATATGCGCATCCAATTGAGTTTGGCACGAACGGATTTCCGGTGTACGTTCATTAATTCTGACCAAGCCTATTTAGATAAGCTCTACGATTAAATAAATTGCGTGGAACCTGTTTCACGCATAACTATTCACAAAAAATAACGACATGCGTGCCATTGTAAACAGTAAATAGAATCATGACAATAAAAACAAAGTACTCTCATTGATATTGCCTCTTTTCTTAATTTGATATTTATTACAATTATAAGCTGAGTCAAAACTTTGCCTCACACCAATCACATGAAAAGAAAAACAAATTTGTAGATATAATATATCTGAACATATCAACTGGATTGGAAAAACAAGCTATTCTCCTCGTTATTTCAATTTCGGCCCTTGACAGGTAATAATTTCAACATAATTTAATGTGACAGGCAAATATAACCCAGAAAGATAATTTATAGTTATAATAACAGTTTACTTGTAATCAAACTATGTTATCACGGCTAATATTATTACATATATGCTTCAATTATCGAGACTTCAACAGGGGTATTGAGGGTAAATTAATGTTTCCAGGGATTTAAGTCGTATAAACATTAACCACTCCGATTGCAGTCCCAAGGCTATCCATTACCGCGCAGGCCATGGTCAT
>JAOSYY010000015.1:9332994-9346760 GCA_025727935.1 Hebomoia glaucippe
TTTTTTTATAATACTAAATAGAAATGTATCTAAAACTTTTGTAAACGTCCAAATAACAGTGAAAATCGTATAAACTTCTGGTATGTTGGTTAAAGGAGGTAAACAGGCAAACAGATAATAAGAAAAGGTAACTTAGTTTTACGACTATACTTATAATAAATATACAGCTATGTAAAGCCTAACAATTTATTTTGCTGGAGTAAAATCATTTTGCAGAAATCGAAAAAGTTCGAGTGGATTTCACAAGTTGTGCTTTTTAGAAACTTTGAGTACAGTTTGAGAATTGATTTTTTTTTTATTAAATATTGATCGGCATTTAAGTCAAGGTCATTTATGTTAATGGTGAAACCAAAACGTAATAATTTCAGAACAAACTTGTAATAAATAGAAATTCTCTAGAAATTATAGAAAAAAATATGATCTGCATAATTAATTATGCGCATAAAACTTGTCGGCATAAAAAATAGTGTCAGCATATTTATGACCTAAATACAGATATAGATTAAGTAAAATTAAAAAGAAAATACTTTTATCTTTTTTTGTTGAATAAACATTAGGCCATAAAGATAATAAAATTCTTATTATTATGTAAATTTATTTGCTATTTCGAAAACTTATACAATTATAGTCAAAGATACTCGGTATTCTTTGTTCTTTTGTATAAAATTTTAAGTTTTATCTACATATACGTCGAATCGAAACATAACGAATCTGTTGCGCTCGTTTTAAAAAGCGGCAGAAGTCGAAAAATGCGTTGACCTGAAGAATATATCATAAAAACAGGTTCAAAATGTAGAATTAGAAGACTGAATTTACACAGGACTTTTTATCTAGCATGTATGCATTTCTTTGGATAAAATATAGCATAACTTATGTTTAGTGCTTTGAATTGCTTTTAGGTGTTTCATGTCTGAAATAAATTCACAATTCATAATGCTTCGTAAACGCGTATAATGTCATTCTCAGTAGAGTGTGTTCATTCTTATTCGTATTTTTAACGTGGTGACAGTAACATTTTTTACAGAATTTATTTATATTCACAGAAAAAGTTCCATTTAACCTCATCGTTAGGTTAACACTTTTGCTTTAAAATTTTAAACACGAAAAATATCCTAAAGGTTATTCTTAAAATTTCCATGTAAGAGTTAAGTGTATTATATTTTGTAGAGTACACGGTCTTACTTGAAACAACAAAAGCATTTACTTTAAGCAAGTTTTACTCTCCGGGTCACGTGCAAGCGCTTGCTAAATGGATCTTTGTTATTCAGAACCGTTACTAGTTTTTCATCATGTTAAATGCAATCGGGCGTCTAATACGAATACTAATAGACCTCCTAAACCACTTTAGAACGGAATTGTATTTGAATATGAATGTACTTAACCTGTAAACAGAACCAAAATTTGATTCAGTTTAAAGTAAATTATTTTCTTTTGTACATAAGAGTTTTCCATCGAGAAATATAAACTTTGTTGTTTTAATACGTATTCTTGACATTATCACGTTACCAAGGAACACAAAGCACTAAGTCAATACAAATGACCTTTTTTATTATTAATTCACAGTCGATTTAGCAACTAACTGCCCACAAAAGGTTACATACCGAACAATATTCTGTAGCGGTGTTGTGTTGGTATATTAAAAAGTCACCATGGACGTTATTATTGAGTGTTTATAATAAATGTATCTTTTTAGTTATATAATCATTAAACAATCAACTCAATATCGATTTTATATAGTTACCGGCAGTGGCCTACCGTTTCTGCCAAGTGCCCATAAAAAATTATAAGGTTTACAACCATTTCCAGGGCGTATCAAACGTCACTATCTCTATATAAAAATTTATCAACACATTATATACCAAATAAACAAGAAAGTATAACAAACAAACTTTCACATAAATAATACGGGTTATGATATTTGTAACTTTTTATGTTTTGTTTTCTCTTAAATAAAGTATTTTCTTTAACAATAAAATTTTTTTGGTAAACAGGGAGTGTAATAAATTAAAATATAAATATCTATTGTTGATTTTTCTGTTTTGTAACGTTCTTAGCGACTACTGGATCGAGTAAAGTTTTCCTATTGATACGTAAGATTGATTGATGTATTTATTGAAAGTGTTCGTGTCATTTTTTCATCACCATAAAAGGCTCAGATTTATATTATAAATAAGCTTCTCATTCACTAGTACTAGTAATTCAACTAAGACCACATACTATTAAGAGTCTTTTTCAGATTTCGTATATTTTAATATTTTGTAGTTTATTTTTACAATGTAAATGAAAGTCATTTGGGAGCCAGAAGCTTGTCAGAACGTTTGAATGTATTCAAATTATATTTTATCCAGGAATAAACGCCTCTTGGCTGCTTTTACTGCGTATAAATCAGCGGATTTATAGTACATTGTATTATTGAGTTGCTTTGAAGTTTACTTTTAAACTACGAAATGACATTCATCAGAAAATCTAGAAATAACGTAATTTATTAAATGGTTACAAATATCCAAATATTATAGGTTTTATGAGCTCCAAATCATATAGATACAGAAATTATATTTCATGTTCTTAGAGAGTTATAAACCTCTGCAAAAAATCTTATTCATATGACACCAAATATATAGGTAAATACATAGGTAATATATCATCAGTACTTAATATATAAAAGCGTTCAACCTAGATTCTTTTGAATAGAATAAGGTTATGTCATTATTCTTATAATGTCCGGAAGATGAGGCTTGAAATGAAATAAAATTTATAGAATGTATGTGGCAAAAGATCATATAAAATTTCACACTATTGATGCTGGTTTCTTTAAGATAAATATTTATAATTATAAGCCTCGTGTAATTTGTTTTATTAAGTAAGGATTTTTTTAAGATAATCGTTGCAACCGCTGTGATATTTTTCAAGCATAGAAAAGCTGTGAAGTGCAAGATGCAACTTCTGATTTCTGTGAAATTACGAATTCTTTTAGCATAAATCTTTCATCGATGCATCAACCGCACATCAATTCATCTACTATGTCTTCTTTATCTCTAAATTTCTTGAGCTGATCCCTCTGTCAATAAAATGTATTTTCTTATAATAATATATAACGTTTATGCATATAAAGAATTTTATTATTGTAAAAATTAAACATTAAACATTTTGAATGATACACACATACACTATAGTTAAAAAATGTGTGTTAAAATCGATACTATATTTTTGTCATCCAAGTACATAAAAACTTTATTCTCGACATTAATTTTATACTTATTAAAAGTACACGTAGAATATTTCGGCATGATAGCGCTTTTATTTAATACTATCAAATGTTAAATGTGAACAATTCCAATAAAAGAAAAGAAGGCATGTAGGAGCTTAAAAACTTTCAGTATCTTGATGTCAAGTTAAACTTTTAAATTGTATGTATATTCTAAGCAAGTTATATAGGTCAAAATTAAAAATGCAACAGCACTACAGAAATAGAAAAGTAACATTGTTTATAGTATTAAAACAATATTCACAATTCTTTGATTTGCTTCGCATTTATATCGACTCTATTACACTATTCCACCATTTAGCTGCCATATAATTCTTACCATTATTTTAACACAACACTTTGAACACGTAAAATTAAATATTTATAGAATTAATTAATTATCCATAATTTTAACTATATTTGCACTATAATATAATGTAATAATAATTTACAACTTTGTCATTCATGCTTTTGATCGAGCCATAGATATTTTAAAACTTTCATTGAATCGCGGGAGACGTTTTCGTGGCGCGACCATACGCCGACTGAAGACCGCAGCGTTCCAACGACGCCGGTGAAAACTACGGGTCTCTTGGTCACTCATGGTGTATATCGATGATTTCGATTGTGATAAGCCTGGTAATGAGGTCAGGGTTCAACTTGAACCATGAATCAAAGCGACCGCGACGCGTCCATCATCTAATTGTTGTTAGTACATCTAAGTATGTCTGTGTAATTGTATATGTATCAAAAAGGCTCAAATTTAGGAGAGCACTATTATATAAATTGTATATTAGACTGTTAAACGCCCTATATTATTGGGAATCTCACATCTTTATTACATTTTGTATTAATATGTAATAATTATTATCGTGCTTGAAGTGAGCAATACATAAAGAAAAATTTCTAAACTTGTATTATTAATAAAAGTGGAGGAAGAAAAGTTTCTAAAACGTTCTGCCTATTCCTAAAATATATTCTTTTAGTAGTAAGTACCTTTTTAACTTGAACTTTATTTCAACAACTATGTTTTTAAATCAATTGTTAAACGGGTTAGTAATGATTATTTATTTAATTGAAAATTAGATTTTATATATTAGTTTTTCCTGTATTCTAAATTCAAACGATTATATATAACTACACGTAGAATTACAAAACTGTTCAGTGAATCCTTATTATAGGCAAGGTGACTTACACATGTGTTGTCAACAAACTTCTATTTTAGTACAGTTTATATATTCGTTTTAACGATGGACTGTGATGACGAAAATTATTATAGCTTTAACCGATTTTATTATTTATTTGACTCACCTGTGTTAAAATAGTACACGATTCATATGAATATTGTAGACATTCGACGTAGCACATGGACTTTCGTAGGCTGCCGGATTATATGTAGCTCGAAGCGGGTAACTTTATTTAATAATTTTTTAAGTAAATTCAATTTTACTTTTAAATATTTTAACGTATTATATTAACGTTAATTAATAAATGAAGTTACTCTCCAGATTTCTCCTTTCATTTTCGTTTGTCTATTCTTTATTGCGTAAAAGTTCACGGGGATTATTATCAACACAAATTGTTAAGTTCTTCAAAATTAGAACGAATCTTGTACATTTGGAATATACTAGTATAGATTAACTTATAATACAAAAATTGAACGTGTATTGTTATTATCATTAACAAACTTCTTTTTTAAAGAAAAAAGTAAATATTAAATTAATAAAACAATTAAAATAATTAGTTGTTTTATATGTTGGAAGTGTTTTTTTGTATAGTCAAAATTATTTGTAAATACAAGTGCATTTCAAAATAATATATACGCCCTCTACACAAATCGTATTGAACTGAAGCTTTTATAAATTCCTTAAATTGTTTAAAGGTTTCTGTTCGTGTATACTGTAAAACTGCGCCATCTATACGAAAAGCGTAGCAGGCAGGAAAAGCTTTCAGCCTTGAAAGTCATCGTTGCAATTATTTTACTATAGACAGCGCTACAAAACAATTAAATAACTTGACAGATTATGTTTTAAACATACACTTTAAAAAATGATCAAACATCATAATGTAAACACCTAATTAAAATTGACCTTATCTTAAACATATAACATAAACTGTTGAAACTTCTTATTTACGTGAATATCTTTATTTCTATGTATTTTAAGGATATTAAGCAGATTTTTAGAATATGTGTGTGAAGTGTTTATTTACCTACTTATAATGTATATATTGATCTTACGATATTCCTTGTACTTTATTTGTATTTCTTGTACATTATCAAGAAAAACAATAATATATCGAAGTATTTGTTGACTTTTGATATTTGGAACATAAATTGTTGTGTAATCTATATATCCCAAATTTACCACATGTCTTGTCAATTATAGCATATTGATAGTACGGTTTAGATCGTAATATAAATAGCTTTTGGAGACGTAGTAACATTGGCTAACACCCAATATTGTGTAACGTTATAATCATAATAAATAATATTTATACAACGTGCAATAATTTATAACTTCAGCACTATTAACGTGTCATCATCTGCTCAACTAATGAATTATTGTTTTGGTAATGACAAAAGACGATCCAGAAAATTGCCGTGTCAGAAGTGGGATTCGAACCCACGCCCACAGAAGTGGACTGCGACCTGAACGCAGCGCCTTAGACCGCTCGGCCATCCTGACTTGAAATATTCAATCAAATAGTGCATCGATTTTAAACTTTATATTAAGTATTGGTTATTTTAAACTTTATTTAATTAAAAATACTTTCAAACATTTATTTTACTTACTATAAAGTATCTTAAACATATCACATCTCGAAAACACAAAATATTCTTTTTTTTTATTTTACAAAGTAAATAAAAGAACTTAATTTGGATATTATGCTGATTTTGCAAGAGCGTATACCGCAATTTACAATAATGATACTTTTAAAAAACGCTGTTACTAAATAAAGTATTAGTATTCGATTTTATGTTTAAAAGAAGTGCTTAAAGTTCTTAATAAGTAAATTGAATTGTCGCAAAGTATCGAACTATGGTTGGATGTATTTTCCATATTATTCTTATAGCTAGGTATTGATTTTATTTATTTATTTATAAAATGACTTATGACTGCTAATGATTGCTGAATAACAATTGGCACAACGATATATGTACATAAATGATAATTTGGTTCACACCGCTGAATTCATGAATACTCACAGATGTTTCAAGAATCAGTTACATTTTAATTTGGTTCTTTATTACTTTTAATTTTAAAGTTTCTATTTACTACACACTTGTTTATATATTTTAAGATTAAAGATAAAATTTCGACTAATTCCATAACTACAACAGTTAGAGTAGACCATAGATAAGTCATAGATAGACCATTGATATGCCTAATTCCTTCTCAAAACTATATTGTCTCATAAAAGGACAAATGTGTAAATTATATTCTGTAATAACCGAAAGCCTCCATTCCTAACTGGAGATATTATTTCTGTCTCCATTCTACGAATCAATCTACGTTAATTAAAGACAAAATTTTGTTCTCTAATGTAGAGTTATAATGATAATACGAGTATATGGCTGTGATTTTATGTTAATATATATCGCACGGTCCTATTCAAGTTAAACGTTTAAAAGTTGAAATTTCTCGAATAATTTTCATATAGAATTTACATACTGCTCGCAGTGCGGGGTAATTTTCAAGAATAATTCCAAAATTTTAGTTGCTTAGATGACTGTGTACAACTAATAAAGTGAATAAAATGAAGAACAATTTTAAGTTGTAAGTCTTTTTGCCTAAATTCGTCACAAAAGTATTACTACAAACAAATAAATGGTTTGCGTTAATATTGTATACATACTCGATTTTTGACGTTAGTTTAAAAATCTCAATAACTCACTTCTCCTTTTTGACTTTATAAGTAGATATGTTTGAATTATGCAATGGTTGATTAATAATAACAATTTTATATAACATTTTAAATATATATTTTGAAAGAGTATAAGTATATAGGTAAATTGCTGTTTTAATTTTTTTGCTGTTTAAATTTAAATAAATAAGATAAAACATGTAAAAAATTCACATAATAACATTATACAAGTAACACCTGTAGTATTTACGTAAAGTTATTGAATAGCATTGGCAAAAAGCCAAATGACACGGACCGCCCATTCATTGCGCGATTAACCTTGTTCTGTCAGATTATCCACGATTGGACAACTCTCCCTAATTACATTATCTGTGCATTTCTATAGAGTACCCGTCGGTTGATACTTTGAATATTTAACGACTTGCGTGCTGCATAGTGAATTTAAATAAGAAATACCTCAATAGAAATCTCTTATTCACTAACTAGAATTCAGGGTATGAATTATCCTCTCGAGATTACATTATTCAATTTGACTTCTATTATTGTAGGTGTGTTCTATTTTTTACTTAATAAAACGTGCCCTAAAGTATAGAACAAAGAGTTGAGAAATGGGCACTAAATACCGAACTGAAAATTGCCAGAGCTATAAAATTTATTTATTTAAATTGCCAGCAAAAACTCATATAATTTATTTGATTTTTAAATGTAGGTATAACTTCTTTTACTAGAGGTGCATAAAACATTTTATGAAAGAACCAAATATACACAATCAAAATTAAAAAAAAAACAATAACAGCTGTTTTGAAGGATATTAAAGTAAAATTTATAAAAGATACAAAGTTTATAAAACGTTTATGCTGCCTTTTTATTCCGATCAATATAAGAAACGGCTGAACGTTTTATGGTAGACTTCCATTGGCTACTTACCGTGTGTTAGGAGTCACATAAACCACTTTTATTTCCTCATAATCAATATTAAATTAAAATTACCAACGATGAAAGCCTTAAGTAAAATAAGCATCACTTATCAAAACTTGATAGGAATTTCTGAAACTTACGATGAAATATCTTTTATATCTATGAAGTCTGAATTCAACCTTTTAGGCGTTAAGGAAACCTTTTGAATTCAGCATATTTAAATAATTTTAGGCATCCGATAGAATTTATCGCGAAAAAGACAATTTCCTTCAAGAAAATGAATAATAGATTACTGGTATTAGTTTTCACCCGCACAGAAAATGGAAATGAAAACAAGCAGAATCGTTTATAAATTTAACAAGAATGAATAAAGCTGTGCCTGGCACGGATACAATAAGACTTGACGACAGGCAACTGTTCAATCGAATTTTAATGGGTTTCGATTTACGGTATTTCATAAGCTCCAATTTAATTTCTCGTGAAATATTTCCATTTCTTCGTTCATATAACTCAGTGTCATGTTGTAACGATGACATTTGTATAAACGGTAATTCCCGCGTTCCCAAAAGGTCTATAAAACAGATCTTTACGAATTTTTATTTTAACGAATGAAATTTCCTAAATTAAAACACGAAATCCGTCGAAAGATCTTTAAAATCAACTACATTTAGCCACCTTTTAATTTTAATTCTAAAACAATTTGAGATACCATATTATAATAACATATTCTTATAAAACATCTATATAATCCATTTCTGCAGCGAATGATATATATTTTTATTAATTAATACTAATGTTGAATAATTACTGACAACTTTTATCGTCTGATTTTTATATCAATATATTTAAAACTTCAATTAGAAATAATTCACATAGATAATTTACAGATTCATAATAATATAATCGGTGAGTGTTTTACTTCTTATAGACTAAAGAACTCAGCCTACATGCTAAAAGTTTCGTTGTGACATCTTCCCAACTTAGGTAACAAGGAGCATTTAGAAGTTTTGACCATCGCGATTTTGGCAGTTACCAAGTAACAATGGTATATGAAACCACTCCCACTCTCCTCGTAGTATAAAAGCAGCTTAACATAAATACGTTATTAAGAGTGCTAAGAAGACGTTGACTAAGTTCACAAACACTTTGGATTATGGTAAGTTCCAACCAGACTCCCTTAAAGTTTGATGGAAATTGTAATTCTACTTTAGCCACAAAAGCTGAATGTATAAAGAAATTGTTCCAGGTGAGTTCAGGCAAGTCGCCAATTTTTTGCATAGAGCTGAATAGTATTTTTATATGTTATTAATTAAGTAAATCTTCACAAAATGTATTTTTATTACACCCATTCATCGTAGTTTATCTGATTGCGTGCTAAATTTGTTGTTGCGTGGTACAAATGTTTCTAAATCAACAATATAATTCATTGCCCCTTAAATAATTTAACATGAAACAATTAAAAAAATAAAAGTTCTTCATAAATTTAACTAAGTTTCAAGAATAAGAATCGATACGACATAAATATTTATGAAAATCACATAGGAAACTTTGTTTGCTTAGTCGTCTTTAGTTCAAGTTTGTATTACTTGGAAATTGAGACTAAAAAGGTCATACTAGAAAGTTTGGCATTATCTTTGTACTTTTATATAATCAAAAAATAACAAAAAGCAAAAGTTTATGTAAGCGCCAGTGATAAAAATTCAGCCCTAATAAAATATTAATATTTTCATTAATGTTATTTTATACGAACATGCATATATATACTTATATTTTAAACTAGCCCTATTAATATATAAATATATATATGGCGATAGTGGTAATTATAGAATATAACGATATAGCGTTTGCTATTTGCCAGTAAAAGTAGCGTCAACATCGATTCAGCAGTTTCGAAGATTAGCTGGGACAAATTCTGAAAGACCGACAAAAATTTTATTACTTTTCTTTCTGTTTTAAGTACCTACAACAATTAACTGTTTCATGTACAATGAAAAAAACTGTTATTTTGGTATCACAAACAGACACTTTAGTTTTATTTATAAATTTAGATTTTTAGCACTGTGAACTTCTTCAAATTATACCTTCGTGTGCACAATATGAAAATAACCCATAATTTTCACTATAGGCAGTGATACATGGATTATTGTAGTTCATTTACCTAATTTTGAAAATGACGTATTACTCAAGTCCTCATTTTCGTAAACGAAGCGGGTAACACGAGGTTCCGACCCAGTTTAACCCTCCACTGCACATCACTTGTTGTTACTCAAACAAACAATGATACTTGAAATGTAAACCTTGCTGTATTTTTATTCATTGCGAATTTTGTTCTGTTGTGAACGTTCGGAGTTTAAATATAGCAGAAATATTAAAATGGACAAATATCAAAATTTATCATACTATCATAACATTAACATGAACATCATAACTTGGGGATATACTAAAATACTTGCTTTTTAAATTAACAATTAAATAAATTTTAAAAAACGAGCGCGTTTCTTCCGTTATTCTTTAGAAAGATATCCGGTAGATTATAAAGTATTTAGACATCAGCATAAGAATTGATTTAAGTTTTGTTGACAAATGAATTGTGAAACGATATTTTTTAACGATTAAGATTGTTACCGTTATTTTTTGCTAAAGAGAGGCATATTCCATTTCCCTCCAAGTCTCTTTAATATCTATACTTGCCTGTATTTAGAAAGTAGCTACGATTCTATATTTGACCACGGCAAGTGAAAACACACTTTGTGGCATTATCGCAGCTGAGCTTCGCCAGCGGCGCCCTAGGGAACTCGGAAAATCGCTCTTTCTTTTCATTCAAACAGTGTCAAGGTTTGTTTAAATTTAAACTATATAAGTTTAGTTTTGCACTAACCAGTGGAAATATATAACGGATTATAACACTAAGAAAAAAATTAAAACTGGCTATTATTTTAATAATACAGTAAAACTCAGCTTAAATACGAATACAAATAAAGTCGGCTATTTTAATATTCTACGGAGAAGTGTACTTGAAAATGAAGTTTCTGTATTAGGTATGTTTATAAGGAAAGTGTATTTTTTAAATTTTTAATTAAACTTTAGTAAGTAAGAAATTTTTATTAGTTTATTCATAAATAGTGCTACGCAAAAAGTATTCATGGACAGGCTGTATTTTAAAAATTATCATATTATTGAAACTACATCACAAAATATACCGCTTTGTACGCATAACCGTGCAATACAAAATTCATCCATTGCGAATTAAATGAATAGTTACCTCCTAAATAGGGCCTAATATCATATGCTTACACTACAGCGTAATTTTTATTGTTAACATATACAAATTCCGAAAAGAAAGTGTTGTTTAATTTTTAACTAGTTCTCTTTAAATTTATAGGAGTAATTTTAAAGGTTATGTTATTTTTTTTTATTTAAAAGTAGCTCATTTATAAATTTTCGGCTCTCGCATCTTCGTATCATGGCATTACTTAAGCCAAGAAGCGATGTTCTTAATTTTTAAATACGGATAGAAAAGGTGGGTTTTATAATTTTGACGTGTGTGTCTGTCAGGGTATGTTTAGTTTTTAGAGTTTAAGCAAATGAGATTTTGATAGACTCCTTTGTGATTTATTTTATGTTTAGTCATTTGATCGAAAACACTAGGTATTAAGGTATATAAAGACAAAAAAACTGTCGATTCGACTGTGACTAAAATCAATATAATATATTTGTTTTATTCTGAAACGTTAATTTTACTTTAGAAAGGAAAGGTATGGTGACATAACCGCAACAAGAGATGCCTCCAGTCGCAATGCGGATCTCACTTTCAGCTCGCGTACTGATATCCCGCAATTAACACCCTTTGTTATCGTTTCAAATGAAATTCTGTAAACCAAGAAACTTTTAACCTAAATTAATTGGAACATTACGGCTTTCAGTTTTCTACAATAATCGTAATCATCATCGAAATAAATATTCTATTAGAATAAGTTTTTTCTTAAACCATAAATAATTGATTATAAAGTATTTATTAACATTACGATCTAATTCGGGAGCTGTGTTAAATATTATAAACGTAAACGTCTTTTCTCTTTATATAAATACAACTATAAACTTATAAGAAATATTAGACGTCTGTGAACTTAAAACATTTACAATAAATAAACTTTAAATTTTATTATACATCAAAATTTTATGTGATTTAGTACCAAGATAAAGATATAAGCGCTGTTAGTGAATTTAATATAAGCTATTGAAATCGAAATAAACTACGTCACAGTTATGATGTGAACATTTGTACACGTTAACTCTTGAACATGGGACATGTGCGCGGCAACTGTTTGCTAATTCTAGACTGACAGATAAAGCGTAAAAAATTCAATACATTTTAAAATTGTAATGTATCTTATTGTATCTACTGTGTGTGTATTCTAATAAACTATAGGATATAATATATAGAAAGCTCCAGACATTTCCGTTTAAGCAATGCAAAACAAAAAGTAGCTGTATATTGTATAAGTATTAATATTTTTGTACATCTCATACGGAATTTGGGTAAATCAATACTAATAAACTTTGAAAAATAATAGCTTCATTAAATTATATCGTGTTTTATATAGCATTTAAATAACAACAGGTACGTTAACTAAACTACATATAATGTAAAAATACATTCTTTAATAACTTAATTGATGCCATCATTAAATGTAAAATATTTTCCCGTTTTGCAGACTAATTAAAAGCGTAAGCAGAGCGTAACATATTTTATTTTGATGTTTAATTTTGCCATTTACCTATCTTTTTACGTTTCATTAGCTCTTATTTAAAAGGCATTAATATTATTAAGGTTATAGGAAATTAATGTGAACGCAATTGTGCTTAGATAAAATTATTTAATACGTTAAACAACTTTTTTTATTATTATAATGTATGGTATCCTTTTTTTGTCTTTTAATATAAAAACTGCACTCAAATTTAAAGCGTCTTATTAACAGACTAACTTGTTGAAACTACGAATGCAATATACAGTGTTAGCGATAAAAGTTAAGGTGATATAAACATTCATAACGTTTTCTCCACTATATACGAGTACTTCACATAACCTTTGTTAAAATTTAAAATGTACATTTATATTACGTAACTTTCCACAATTTACTTTCATTGTGGTTAAGCGTCGCACGGTATGCAGTTTTCCAAAAATGTTGTTTTTCTATCCTTAGTTAATTTTTCACAGATAAAGTTTTCCCGCCAAAAGTTAGATATTATTTGTGGTTGTACCTACCTAGTGGGGATTTTTCTGGTGTTGGTGGTTGTTCGTGATGACTTCTCAGAAGTTGTAAGGCGAATTCCGTTCCCACTTCCTCTGATCTTGGGCACGGCACATACGCGTATTGTTTCTTCGTTGGCGCCGGGACAGGCGCGACGCGATGTTTGCCGCGGTCTGCCATGCGGCGTCTGACGCGGGACGTCCAACGGCACGGCTCCAGCCGCGCTATCGATAATGCTGGATCGTGTGCAACTTCAAGCAATAATCACATTACAACACTCAACAAACTTGATTAAACAGCACGATTTGAAGTCAACGCGATCTAATCGGTTTAACAAAGAATATTGTAGCTATTTATTTAAAAGTAGAATCGGGTCAGTCGGTTCAGACTATTTAAAATTAAACGCAAAGTTTAATAAACTGTTTCATAGCTTTACTAGAACTTTTCTACTTTCTATTTCTAGCTAGTAAATGCAACTGTTTTGC
>JAOSYY010000015.1:9346860-9364017 GCA_025727935.1 Hebomoia glaucippe
AATAGGTACTTACCTTATAGCCTTTCATTTCTATAATTTTATATTTATTTATTGTGCATTGTTGTAAATAACAGTCTTACAAATTCTCATTTAACGTTATGTATGGTTTGCCCATTTTTCGTCAATGTTGCTTGTAATATAAATTAAATTATATTTAAACTTAAGCAGGAGCATTAAAAGTATAATCTGAAAATCTGAATATTTATAGCTATTAAAAAAGCTCTATTTTGTGTTCTAATTGTATGGAAGGTTATCAATTTTAAGTATAATCATAAAGGTTTTCTTAACTTACACGAAAACCAAAAGTTAGCCCTTTTTTTCTTGAATCAGTTTGATTTTACGCATGGAATGATTTGGAAATAGGCAATTACCAAACATAGGTCATCACTATGCCCGTGCGCGCGCAAAGGCACAGGGTCCGCACTACAACGGTCGATAGCACGAGAACGCGGGAAACGGGATGCACTGGGTCCTAGCTGGTGCATTAAACATAAAAACATTAACATTGTACTACTCTAGCTGATACACGCAACGTCGTCTGCATCATTTAACATAACACACAAATTTATTAAAAAACTTTATAGAAATAGACATAATGTAATATTATGTTACCGCTACTTTGCTACTTTATAAGAGAGACAATTCTATCATATATAATTTTTGCGTAACTTTTCCCGTTTACGCAGCGAATACAGGGTTTAAAAAGAAAAATGATCCTCGTCTCGCAACATCTGCCATTGATGATTTGCTCTTATTAGCCATACCGTGTCCTTCCTCGATAAATGGGCCTACGAATACTTATATAATTCTTTCCTTTAAACCACTAGTTTCTGAAATAAGCGTATTAAACCAAACAAACAGTTTTTCAGTTTGTAATTTATCATAGATTAATATCGTAAATCGAATATATCTCAGCCATAGTTCCAATCCTGCAGTCTTCACTCTTCATTACC
Organism: Hebomoia glaucippe; assembly: GCA_025727935.1. Classification (NCBI taxonomy): domain Eukaryota; kingdom Metazoa; phylum Arthropoda; class Insecta; order Lepidoptera; family Pieridae; genus Hebomoia; species Hebomoia glaucippe. The sequence goes on from JAOSYY010000015.1 coordinate 9,347,814, forward strand.
TAGCTCTTGATATAATTAATCAACATACAGTGAGGGAATAAGTTTAATCAATCATTAACCTCTTTCGACGACTACGAGTGCCCCGTATATACGTAAAGATGAATTTATTCGATTATTACCACTTTGCTACATAAATAAGGCTCTTAATAATGAATGTATAGATCATACTTTTGTTTATCAATATAATCTGCACATAATTCATTCATAACAACATAAAGTTGAGTATAAGAGGAATAGCAAACTAATAGATCTGAAGAAAAGAAAAGAAAAGAAAATGCGGTGATTTTAAGTACTGTTGCAGTAACAAATCTATTCGCCCGCTAAGTGAGATCAAGCTACTTTTAAATCAGTGTTTCGCTTTCGTAATATATATTTAACTCACTACATTACTAACTATCTTTATTACGCTTTCATTTTGCTGAAAATAAGAACAATAATTGTTTTTTTAATCCTATCGTAAATTTTTATTCACAAGCGTATACTATTAAAACATCTTGAAAAATACCAATAGGTAACATGAGTGTTTACTAAAATAAGGTGAAGGATCTAATAAAAGTAAATAGTATTCATAGATACTACAAGTATGATAGTAAATATGGATTTTTAGTATATACTTTATGTGAAGGCTCTACCGGTGAAAGCTTATGGTTTGTCACAAGCCTATACTGAATTTCAGTAATGCAAAAGGTTGTCTTGCTTTTACGCGGAGAATACATTTTTAATGATTTGACGCAATGCTGACTTCTTTACAGGATTATAGCTTACATATTGTTACTACAAAAAAAGTTAAATAAAACGGAAAGCAATGGTTTGTAATGTTTGAGGTTAGACGTTTAGAGCGTTTAGTAAATTATTTCCGAATTCCCGAAATAAATGCATTTAAGATGCATTACCGTACATTATGGCAGCTCCTACCCGTTAGATAAAGTTTATAAAAATGGAATAATCCACGAACTAGTAATTTTATTACGTAGCAACAATAGTAAGTAATAAGATATCAGCACTGTCAAGGGATGTAGAATACAATTACATACTATTACAACAATTTTATGCCCCAAAGACAGCATTCCGTAGTTGAAACAAAATTTATTCCCAAGACAAAAAGGCTTAGTTGCTACGCAAATATTGACTTTAAACATACTACTATGAGGTAGTAATTCACCTGACTGATCGGAGATACATTTCAGAATTAATTTTTGAACCCGCAAGCTGAGTAAGCAATTTTATAAATCTTTTAATTATTGCATTCCTAGATAATGGAGTCATTAATAAGTATTTGGAAATTAATATGTTCTTTAACTGACTGTAATACAGACGAACGTCTTGATTTTATTTTATGATAGCAAACATGTAAAGCAAAATTTAATACATTATTGGCAAAGAATGTTACAGCTGTGAAACTTCCATATATTTTACACTTACTGCAATAAACTCTGAGTTACAGTGTCGCTTCTCAATACTCCTTCTCCTTTAACAGCTTCCGAGATAGTTTATTGTATAATATTATAAATTACGTAAAATCTGTTTCATTTGATATTTTGAAAATGGTGTAAAACATAGAGTACATGTAAGTGGTTAATACACAAACAGAGGTATGATTTATCACTATTTCAGCATTATGATTTTTTGGTGGTAATATATAAATAACTATCTTCAATTTGATGTTTATTTAACATAAAATAAATAATTATATTGTACTTTCACCAAATTGAGTATTCTAATCATATACGAGTAATACAAATCTATGATACTAATCTTCTTAACTCTCCCAAACTCGACAACATTAAGAATCACTTAAAGTACTCTTTACAAAAATCTTGGGGTCAACAAAAACAAGGTGTTGGAATCTTACATGTCAGCTTTTTAGGTCAACGAGACGAGACAAAGATATTCAAAGCCGGAGAGTCTTAATTAGAACAGAATGTGTCTGTAGCGGTACGGATGTTACGAGCCAACTCTACACTGTTACATCTAACATATGAGAAAGTACTTCACCAAGTGTTTCTAGATGCTAAATGCACTAAAACTTATATTTCCTACTAGTGGTGTCCAGCAGTTTCACCTGTCACATCCTTATAAATGATAACCTATATGTTATTCTAGTGCTTGAGGAAAGAAAATACTATGATTTCCACTTTATATTATCATGAAACGAACCTTTAATTTCCTTTACTTTTCATGAACGGATTATCGATACGAAACGTATTTTTGATATAGCTTTTTTGTCAGTTCTCGGCTTGATCTTAGTATGCCCGTTCTATCCCTCCGAGTTTACCGTTCAAACTTATTTTGTTTCATCACCATAGTGTCTTTCATTTCGTCCAAATATTCAAAACATCCAAGTATACTTTTCTCAATCTTCGTCACATCTTATTTCACACCACACCTCCCTCGTATAATATTATTCAGCGTATTTTTTTAAATTGGGGCCGTAGATACTTTTCAAAGCACTAATTTCAACTGTATTTAGTCTACTTTCATCCTTTTTCTGTCATGATACGAGAAGTTTTAACAAGCTATATTTCTAGTGTCTCATTCATTTTGCCCAAACTTTCACGGTCTACCTGAAGAAACATTCGATAAAAAAAGATTTTGTGAACAATAGCACAAAAGGTACAGTACTGTTCAGAAAATTTGCTTTATTTTTACACTACCAGTCGAATTTGACGTCGTATCGAATTTTTTTAATTATTCAATATACGGCAAGCTTTCAAAGTTAAATGTATGTGATTTGTTCCACGACTACTGTCGTGATATTCATTGCTGTAGGGGCACGAATCAAGATACATATAATTTCGTATTTAATCTGGCTTCTAAAACAACGAGACGTGTAAAATTTAAAGGAAGTAGGTTAGGAAAGGAAGTTATTATTCAAACTTAGGGACATCATTTATTAGGAGATGTCTGAACCGTTTTCAATTTTTGGTGGTTTATATTAAAAGCTCTGCCTACTTCTTTACAGTGTTGTCAACATCGTTTAGATCTTACAATTCTAAAATAATTTTTGCAACATTTTAATACTTTTTACTTTATATATAATAAGAAATACTATAATGAAAAACACACCTTTAAAAGGGAAGAATAGAAATTTTAAAAAGACGGCAGTAAATCCCATGCTACCAATTCTTACTCATGATGATATTTTTTTAACTTGATTTACTATATTTATTTTCAGTTGAACAACGGTATAGCAGTATATAACCGCAAAAAATAAGTAAACGATTCTCTAAAAATAAAACGTTTAATATTATAATCAAAATTATTTATGTAAATATTGCAATGTTTCAGCAAAGCCCGCGGGAGTCATCAAAATCTCATTTTGGTGTTTGTTCCTATTCCTCTTAATTTCCGTGGCATGAAAATTGTTTTATGTACGTACATAACTTTTATTTACTACCCAAAGTTTCGGTCGTCGAATTTATTGTTTCAGAACTGCCAAATATGCTTTCACACTTTAAGCCTATTATGTACATAATTTCTAAGACGTTCCTATTCTATCAGGATAACAAAAAATCAAGATGTTGCGAATGATGATGTTTTTTAATCTATCAAAATGAAATACATGAAAAGGTTAGTATGCGATATCCCTTAACCAGTAAATACGAAGAAGAAATGCTAAACGCCACAAACACTAATCTATTAATTATTTATTTGCCGATTTGATACAATTACTTTTGGTAGGAGCTTTACAACTAGATGAGGTTTAATGACGAATAACGAGAAGCGATGGCGATGACGGTAATAATATTTCAAAATGTGATTAGTTTATAAAAATATTTGTTTAGCAGCAGTGCATGTCTGTGAATGTTTTCTTGTCCTTGAAGGTAGAGCCCCAGGCGCCATAGTTCTTTTGTTCCTGCTTTTTCGCAGGTTGCGACGGGTTAGATATCTGTTTTCTGCAAGAGAACAATATATTTACATGTTTTAATAAATACAATTTATCTATGTCTAATAATTTAGTATTGGTAGAAGGAGGCAAGTATAGAGATAATGAATCAAGAATTATTAGAAATATGAAAAACTGTGAAGATTTTTTTTTCATTGAAGAGTTCGCAACCTTTCATAAACCCCTATTCAAGCTTGTTTAAAAACGCTGCTTTAGTTGATGCTTATTTTTTGTATCCACTACGACTTATTTTATAAGAGCTTCTTCTTTTAATATATCTATTTTAAATATTTCATAATTACGTCGTTTTTGTTGTAGGCTTTATGTACAAATTCTTTTTGTACTAATCTTATCTTGTATGAGGAACACATTTAAACCACGGCTCTATTGACGTTGAAAATTAATAATATTCATACAGAAGGCGTCAAATTGATTTAGGATTAACTTTGACCGATTTTTAATCCGTTATTGTAACTTACTTCATGGGTGCAGCTAGTTCGAACTGTTTGGCAAAGGAAGCATTGCTAGTGGTTTTGCATTCGTCGCCACGGGCCATCGTGTGAGTGATGAGTGATAGGTGATGGATGAAGGTTGCCTGGGCTGGTAATCTACGGTACGTGCTGGATGTGGGTTAGCACTGCGTGTTCCAGTCGGTTGCCGGTGTTAGCCCGACGACTGCCTTTTCTGGTGCACAGGTTTTTAGCGAGTCTGAAAATATTAAACGTCTAAATGTAGTTTCGTGAAATAATTTTTAAAATCAGTTTCATTTTTCGTAGAGATACAAAAAGAATGACAATGATATTTAGGTAAAAAAAAACCCACTCCTAATAATCGCAATAATCGTAAGAATATTAAAAATATATATTGGTTATGATTTAATTTACAAAATTTTTATAATTTTAGCCGCTAATTTTAATATTGGAGAAACTGGCATCCCGAATTTGGAGACAATGGGACAACCGGTTTATTAATTATAAATCTAATTTCACTACAATTTTTCTATTTATAGAAAAATATAACTGAAATCGGCATTTAGTTATAACGCTACTATGCCAATATTATACAAACTCGGTAAGTAAATCTGCATACATTATCATAAAGGTTTTGCATTAAAACTGGATAAACTGCATGATGCAACAACGAGTCATTCTATCATCATCTCATTACAATATTGTTTTGTCAAAGGTTCATCTACTTTACATATTTAATTTATTTTAATTGTTTTGTTTTCAGATTAACGGAAATAAAATATTCTTAAGTACCTTGTTATTGAATTTTAATATATGATAGGCATAATATAATTTAATATTGTGTACGTGTTTTATAAACTTGTATATTTATGCCTAACGACTTTGCGACTTCATACTAACAAAGTTATATAATTCACACAAATTAGAATAACTTAAAAATATGCAGCCTTATTTATATTAACTTTTCTCTCCTGTCGATGCAGTATATAATATATTAAACATTTTATCATTAAAATGTATCACTCGATACTTTCTTTTAAATTATTAATCAGTTCCCACAACTGATTATATTTTATGAATAAGTGTTAAAACACTCGTCTTTTATGAACATAATTTAAGAAGAGACTATTGTAACATTTTTAAAAAATATTATCATTATCATTGCAGAATATACCTTTCTAAAAGTAAGTTAAGTCCAAAACATAAACACGTTCTAAGCAGAGAATATAGTTTCAGAAATAATTTTCATTCGATTTTGTAGCAACTAGATCCGTCGCACGTTCCTTTCTTATATTTTTTATCTAATTACAAAGACCGCTTTCTAAATATATAAAATACCAAGATATTAGATTAGATCAAATAAAAAACAAAATTATAAGTTTGTATTAATTTAAGCTTTTTATTTATAGTACTCCTCGTTCAGTATTTCTCTACCATGAATATGTATTACCAAACGTAACCTGTCACCATTATTTCCCAATATTTTTTAAAGTTCAATGACTTGAAGGTTTATTTTCTAACAAATCTGGTGCTAGGTGAAACACGCGACCAACGCGTGTTCCGAGCTGCTCTCCTTTGCATACTTTGTAAACATCAACCGGTTATTTTAATACATAGAATATTATGTCTTAGCCAACACGATTAAGAACCTTTAAACTTATTTTTTTACATTTATGTTACTCAATTGGAGAGTTATTTAGAACTTTACTTTCGATATATTTATACATAACTCCCTTATTATCTATACACATAAATAAAATCGAAATGTTTGTTTCTCATATCAAACTAAATTTCTCAATGCATATAGTAGTGAGGTTACCTCTTTCAGTAGTTATAACAGAAACTCACTTTTGTCTGTCTGTTTGTTTGTTTCAGCAGCTAATTTCCAAGTTAGCTAATTTCCGATAAGACTTTCACTAGCAAATAACGAATATTAAAGGAGTAATATTGGCTGCTTTTAAATCGTCATGATCATCATCTATACATAAAAACATCCCGGGAGACTGTTATTTTTAAATTATTATATAAATTTAAATTTTATTTTCAATTAATTAATTTAGAAGAAGTAATTATTTCGTAAATCCTGATACAATTTGATAGAAACACTTCTATATAGGAATAATTCATAAGGTGGCCTTTATTTGTAGAAATAAGATTAGAATATCTAAATTACATTTAGCTGAATTTCATTTGATTAAGATTGCTACGAAAGCGTGAATTCTATTAATATATATGTCAATTTCGGACATGCAAAATAATATGTTTATCAACTATGTATACCCTAGTTTACCTTATCAACTATAATTAAATATTTAGAACCGTAAACTATTCATGACATATGCTACAAAGTAAAGAGCATAAAAGTATTTAATTATTTCTTAAATATAATATCGAAGAAATATTAATAAATATTTGAAGCAAATAAACAAAATTACATAGTAATTCATGCACCTCTGTATCTATCATTTAAAGTAATACTGTTATTGGAGATTCCAGTGTCGGTGAGATAAAGAGTTGTTAACAATATCATAGTCGACTAAGTTTTGTGAATCTCAGGGGTAAACCCGGGATCATCTCATTGTAGGCCATAGACATATTAGGATAATGGGACTCCTTAGAATTTTATATTTAAAAAATCGTAAAGCTTGTTTTGATATGAAGAAGAAGAACTTCGAGATCAGGATCCAGGAGGTCTAGGAGATGCGTTGCCGGCCTTAAGATTTCAGCCTTACTTATGACGTCATGAAAATTTAGTTACATATTTACAAAAAATTAAATCATTAAAGACGTACTGCTGTCCATCTTATTTATTTCAATTTCGAGTCATCGGAAATTCAAATACTGAATTTAAAAGGCGCTATTACGGTACCGTGCGATCTGATAAGAGTAAAATACCCCTTCTGAATCTAACCCATCAAATTTTATGAGTAAGCATGACAGATGTCGCTCTTACTTTTTTGAGTCGCTTTCATTAATGAATCTATAAATGCCATTGCAGTACCTGTTTCTAATGTATTTACAGCTTTTTCTAAATGCATTTTTAAGTAAAAGCTGTATGTTTTAACGAATCACAGAAATGACTAAGCGCAAATAATTAATTATATTAGAAGTAATTTAGACTACTTTCTTAATCAAAAACATAAGATACTTGAAATAACATAGGCGAAATCGCCTGGCACTGATTTACTCAATAAAAATCATATGAAACAGACAAAATTTAAAAATTATAATAATTCGTGATAAATATTTAATATACTATAAATCTATTAGAATATGAATATTAACAACATCATTCAAAATATCAACTTTTTGTGATCAGATAAATACATTAACAGTAGGTAGTTCATTACTAACCTGGGAAGAAATTTATCGGTGATCGCGAATTTTCTCTTCGATTTTGTCATTAGCACCCAAGTTTTTGGAAAAAAATTAAAAAATACACTCCGAATGAAGAATTTTGCCGATTAAAATGAGAGCCGAATCAAAACTGAATGTCTGCGAGAACGTAGACAGCTTTAAATGTAAACCAGCTTCGCACCGGTTCTTGGACAACGTCACAACAAGTTGTACAACTTGTAGAAGGGAACTGAGCGTCATCATAATTTATTCTATTTTAGTGGATTTTTCCAGTTGTTGTTGTTTTTTATGTTTTTTTTTTCTTCTAATAATTTTATCAATTTCGGTTTTTGCTTTTTTCTTTACCATAATTTTATTATTTTCATAGTAAAAGTTTGAATTTTGTTCAATATTACGAATAAAGATTTTACAGATAGAAATTTACACTAACTTTATTTACACTTTTGTAGATAATCTACTTAAAAATCTCTTCGCATCTGTCAACGTATATTATAAACATTAAAATGAGTATAGATTTTAAAAAGGTTATATATCTTATTCGTAATACAAAAAAATTGAGCCATTTAAATCTATAAATGCGCACGTGCTGTTTGGCACGACTGTTATCACAGGTATTTTAAGTAAGAATTAAAAAACTTGCATTAGTCACTTTATTTATTTACACGCGTTTTGATACAAATAATACAGTAGTCTTCTGATTTTTTAGAATGTCCTATTGTTATAAATCATGTTAAAATCATTAAAACCCTTATTTTTACATCAGCTTATAAAAATCAACGTCACAATTACTCCTAAAAAAAATTAACGATTATCTTACATCATTCGTAAGATCTAGTGAAAATAAATCTGATATAAAATGCTATAATTATTATAAATCTACTCCGTGTAAGGTTTTATTACAGCTTGGAAATTTTTCCTCTTCCTCCGAATATATAACCATTCTGACAATAATACAGTAGCGGCAGAAAAAAAACCTGGAATTTATTTAAAAAATGTATGTTACTTTATCATTCATTATTATTTTGACATATTGAAAATGTTTGAAAGTTAGACACAAACAATTTTTCTGTATAGAACCAACGTATATGATCTATACAAATAAATAAAATTGGAGTGTCTTATGTGATACTAAAATAACTGCGATATGCTTTAAAGGCATATGGATATATACATGGTACATATACCAAATTAAAACGTTTTACAATCTTTGTCTGTCTGTCTATCTGTTTATTCCGGCTAATCTCTGAAACAGCTCGAGAGATTTTAATGGGACTTTCATTGATAGACATTCGATCTTAGGCTATTTTTATTTTAGAGGTTTTATTTATTTTTATCAATATAACTCCAAAGTTTAGGTGGATGAAATCGATGGCTCACACAAAGTTTCATATAAAATAATTTACGTATAACTATCATTAAAAACAAGGAAGTTATATGTAATATACATATTTCACTGAAGCATCTCATATTGCTATATAATATCTAGCTAATTTAACCTATCACTATGCGGTTCCTGTGGTACAACCGCCACGTGCTTCACTCGTGAACATATGACCTCTAAAAAGCTCAATGTGATTCATTTAACATTTCTCAAATTTTATTCATAGATAAGGAAAATCTATTGACGTAATCCTAAAACGATCGCAAACCCAAAGTTTGTGGTAAAGAAGCTTTTAAAGTCTAAGTTTGTCTGTACATTTTTTCCTAGTATATTAATATTACATAGAACCAGCTTCTTATCTAAATAATAATACAATCGATTTTTCAATGTAAACAAAAATTTAACACGGTATGGTTAGAGAAGCACATATAGTGCGTCTTTTTTTGTTTCAAGTATTCCGTTAAAGTCTACAATGTAATAATAAAAGACAATCTAGTTATAATCTGTTCATTGATGAACAATTTTTTAAAGAAAATAACTTTCGTGTTCATGTTACATACAAATTTTATCCCAAAGAAGACGTTACTAAGCATGCAATTCAAAGTAAAACTTGATTAATTACCGAGAAAGAGGACAAAGAACGAGCCCTGCATGTCACTGAGATTGACGGTGTGGTTTTTTACCTCCCACGTCATAGCGGAGGTCTGCCAACACCGGTCCTTCTTCGGTAGGTAAGCACTCAACCATTTTGTAATGAGCCCCGCTTTTTGCATACGATTAATTCTGTAATCATTTTGAAGCTTTTTATCAAACCAACGAGAATTTGGATAACTTTCTATACATTCAGATAAATTATTATATAAAATTTATATTCTTGTTTGTAATAACAAAATTGTTAATATCCAAAACAAAATTTGTAAAATTTATGACTATCTGTTCATTCTGGCCAATTCGGAACGGCGGAACCGATTTCGATGGAACTTATACGGTCAGATAGATGATGTCATGGCGCATATTATAGGCTATCTTGTTCTTTACATCATTATCATCATCAACAGCATTATTTACCGAATTTCACCGCTAGTTTTATCATAAAACGTAAACAAAACCTATTCCTTTAGTATTGAATACATACTCTTTATTAATGACAGGTAAATAAGGACTGTTGGCTGGAACTATCATAGCAACTCTTTCTTCCATAAACTCTTCAGAACCTATACACCACATTTTAAACAGTTAATTCAAAAGCAAAAGGGGTTTATTATATTTTTAAAAATAATATTATACATAAGAACGATCTCACTTAGTATAAAATCACAAGCGTCTGTTGCAACGGTATCAGCTCGCATCAAATAATTGAACCTGAGCTTCCAATCGATCATCACATGGCGTTCGTTTCTGACGCGATTCATCAACTTGGAACCTGAAACATTATTAAGTTACAACTAAGACAGTAACTTATATTTCATATATAATCATACCTTCTTTAAAAATCTCAATAGCAGTGCTAATAAGATTACTATATTATTATAACAACTAGCTCCGCAGAAACCGAATTTTATGTTTAAATAATAGAAAAATAAGTGTGATAAGTTGTTCGACTAGAGTCCCACTTGGTGGGATGTGGTGATGTAGTCAAAATCGTAAGGCACATCCGTCTTTAAGCTGCCTATTTACCCCACGCTTGAAGATCCTAGGATTCTACCGATCCGGAAAAACAGACACAGAGAAGCAGGTCTATTCCTTACCGGTTCGCACTAAAAAATATTTCTTTGACCTGAGCTGTCTAGCAGTGAAAGACCTGTAAAACTCAGTTTAGCAGCGTCGGAGATAAGCCAGAAAAAAGAAACAGTGAGACTTCTAATTTTGTTTATGTAGAAAGCCAAATTTTTATACATTATTATTGTGTTATAAGTATCGTATACATTTTCGTATGCGTTTAGATTTTATTTATGAGTTAGATATCTTTAGGTGATTAAAGGGAAAGTTATTAGATGTTTATAAATTATATGATGATGTTAATCATGCAATTAATATTGAGAATTTGGAGTGGACTCTACTTAAACGTCTACATTAAATGGACGTCACTGAATTAAGCCATACATTGCTACAACATTAATTTTGAATTATCTGGTAGGTTTTAATGAATTCCAAGGTGAAAATTATCTTTATAAACAGTTACAATAAAGAGAACGAATACGAATCTCCATAATAATATAGCCTTCAAAACCCAACGAAGAGAAACAACAAATATAGCAAGATATAATAATCTCGCGTTGAATTTTTCGCAATGAAGAAAAATTTCCATATATAGAGAACTAGAGATACCTTCCTGCCGTAATATTAGGTATCATATTTCATTGAAGGGAAAGAGAATTTCATTCCATTGAATTATCAAAAAACATTAGATAATCTAAGTAACTTATATAAAAAATATATCCATCCTTTAAAAAATAATGAGAGACTAATTTTGTTGGTATTTAACTATAATACTATTAATACTGCCTTCATATTTGAAATTTCGACAATGATTCACGTAGTTATTATTTTCATATTATGTAATTGACAGTTTTTTATCTTCCAACATATCCGTATAAACTTTAAGTATGTCAAATTTTTATTACACCCAGTACGCAATTTTATAAAATGTTCTTCTTTATTTGTACATACAAAGAGTTATAGATAATAAAAGGAAAAACAGCACCAGTTATGTAGTTAGAATCCAATCCATTCGATGAAGCAGTTATATCAGCACCCTTTAATAACGACATATATTTCGGCTCATCCGAATTCTATAAAAAATTACAATTGAAAAAATTATTAAAGTGATAATTACTATTTACCCTTCACTATAAACCTTTAGCAAAAGTATTTATTGTAAATATATCAAATGTTTGACAGAAAACAAGGTCCTAAAGAAATGGAAGACAAACGAATATGACCAAGGAATATTTCGTTCTATATTTTCGATTTTGCGCAATTGACGACTAAACTCCTGGGAAATAAGTATTCATAAATACATATTGATCTATTTTTTAGATTGTATAATGTTTATACAATTGGATGTAAAACAGTAATGGGACTATGAAAAACGTAAGGAAAATATTAAGGCTAGAACAAAAACGTAGTACTCAAATTTTCTTTTTATTGATTAAATTTTTGGAACGAAGTTCCTCATTGTTTTACGAGATTGATCTAGCGATGTTATTTTTAGAAATTATTTATATAAGTTTTTAAATACAATAATATAAAAATAACATAATATTTCTTTTATTACAGATATATTGAAAATCGAGCAAGTTACTGTCATTTAAATCTAATGTAACATTGCTTTACACAAACTACAAAAGATTACTGTACTACAGATTAGAATACTTAATGATATTATGAATATAGTAGGTACTAACCTTTAACTGCGTTTCTAAATAGGATCCCTTATTAATAGACCAAGTATACGTCGCGCTATTTTGTATCAGCTCATTCAAAGTTGTCACTGGAATCTCTAATTTTGGGAATGTCAAGAATGCAACAAGATTGCCAGAGTAAGTAGTGACGACTATTAGCACCACGATCCACCATGTGCCTACCACTAGTCTACCACTGTCCGCTCGTGGTAGATACATACCGCCTAAGCAAAAATATAATTTTACATATTGTACATTGTTTCAAATATATATGTATTGGTGCAGTTTTGCAGATGAAATGTAGTTTTTGAGAAATCTTAGTCTAGCATACTTCAACTGCGCATTTTAAATACTTATTGCCACACATAATTTCTCTGTGGAACCAGCTGTCACCGACTTTAAGGACTTCCTAACTAAGAGAGGCTATACGTTCCTAAGACCCTTCTTGTAGATGCCCATGAGTCGATGGTAATTACTTACCATCAGGTTACCCTACGGCTAAAAAACAACTACTCATAATTTGCTGCTGCCAAATAACAATTTTCTTGGGTAGCAAAAAGTAAAAAAACTCAGTATCATAAATGCATTAACTCATTGCCTCATTCTGAATTCTGCTATTGTTTGGAACTTGAAAAAACAGCTATGTAATAAATAGGATAATTTCGTCTTCAACACTACGAACTAAGCGCTTCTTATTTTAACTTCAAATTCTAAGCATTATAATTTATAGCTTTAATAATGAATGAAAGATTATTTAATGTATTCACATGTCTATACTACATATCAAACTTCGGTGAAAATACTGAAAATATGAAATTCAAAAATTAATATTATATTACCTTGTTGCAATAGAGCGCCATAAACATACCACAAACAATTATGTATTGTAGATAATCCTCCCCTACGAATGTTTTTATCGACATCATAGTATGGACTTACTCGATGGACTATAAATAATGTTGGACCCATTAGAATTACTGCAAATCCTAAGCATAGCCAAGTCTGTGAAAAAGGTATAAGATCTCATCATAGTATTCCCTATTTAAAACATATGGAGTAATTGTACAATATTAATTTATTTACACTTCTTTTTAAATGTTAAATAAACAATGAGTAACATTACAATCTTAACAAAGATTTTTTTAACTGTGATATATCTACGTTTGCAGCCAGGTTTTCTTCTGCTAGCTACCTTGCCTTGCATGAGGATAAGTTTTAAACATTTTAAATAAATAAGAATTATTTTTTATAAAAAAGAGAAAACTCAAAAAAATATGAATTCACTGTACCAGTAATATCGTGCAGTGTTGGAGGCGAGATACGAAGTGAAAACAAAGTTATCCAATAGACGGGACTAGTGAAAATTATTATTACAATCAATTATTATATTTATGTCCAATGTAACGAATTTCTTAGTATATATAAAAAGATACAATATATAATACGTTTGACCATTAAATATATGAACAGAAAACTAAAGTGTTTTGGCACAAATTCAAAGCCACTCCATTTAACTATCAAAGTTAACGAGTTCATTTTACAATATGGAGATTTTAATGTACTTTTAAAGTAATCCGTAGAGATATTAACTTACATAAAAGATACCTACTCGTAGAACGAGTTATTAATGCATATTAATGCACAACTTGTTCCACCTTAGCTTGATTTTAATATTTCTACCACTGTAACTCACAATATGATGTTGCATTTTAAAATGTAATATATATTATAAGTAACTACACTAATATTATAAAGGTACACAGTTTGTTTGTTTGAACGCGTTAATCTCAGGAACCACTGGGTTGATTTGAAAAATGTTTGTCAGTGTTGGATTGTACATTTATCGAGGAAGGCTATAGGCTATATTATATTTAAAAAAAATAGGGTCCCTTGCTAAAAGTCCAATAATGTAACCCAAAGTATAAGAATTGAAATGAACGCGAGCGAAGACTGGCCGAAACTAGTAAGTAATAAACGTAACCGAAGTGTTTGTTATACATAAGCAAACCTATTAAATCGCTCTTAGAACTCAGCTTTTATTATTTCGAACTAACCCTATAGCATAGCGTCACCCGGGCGTAACTAGGTTACATAGAAAACACTTAAAAACATTTTTATATCCTATCCTTGAAGATGGAACGTACTAAACACGTTTATAAAACTTTATTACAGTGTGACTTGAGATTTTTGTACACACACATGTCTCCTAAACGTCTTAGCCGAATTTCATGGTATGTTTACGCACAGATAGCTAACATTATAAAGTACCAGCGGTGTTTTGTGATTTCATCCGTGTCACAATACCTTTATACATTATTTTGATGTATAAACTATATATCTATAAAGTTTCATTAAAATCCTTTCAATAGTTTTCGCGTGACACAGTAACAAAGAGCCATATTTATCTTTCGCAATTATTATATTATTAAGGATAAGTTACGCCACTTAAAAAGTAGAGTTTCAATTAAATATATAAATTTAGGGATGTTATAAATTTTAACAATCTGTTTGTCTATGAGTCGTCGTCGATTTTTGTTTGAGAAATGATGGCAATAGCTCTTAGCTACAATTTATAATATGATCAATCCAATGACGATTTGTCACCTGTGCACTTTATATATAATCTTAAATATAATATAATGGCAAATGTTTGAAGAATTCTTTTGAAATTAAATATACCTAATGTATCATGTATGCCGTATGCTTCCTACGCTAAATGCGAATGCTTCTCTTAAGGTTCCACATTATACGTCTACTATGCAACTGTTGAATATGGAATGCGCTGTCTATCACTCAGAGTATTGTGGCTGTATTTTCATAATAAGATGATAATGATATTCATTTTACACACAAATTATGCCTACTATTCGACTTGAAAGTGTAACAAGAATCTAAGCTTTAATAAATATTAAGACTAGATATTTTTCTTAATAAAATTGCTATAATTGCAAAGACTCACATCAGTTGTAAATGGTAGTAGGAACAATAGGGCTCTGCTGAGTTCCCTAGGTCGTGCTATCATAAATGCGTAAGGTTGGATGCTCACGGGAATTGTATAATTTATACCTGTTAATATAAAAGTTCTCAGAGTAATCATTACATCTACTTATAACTACTCAAAATTAATCATCGTCAGATTTTAATAGTAAGGACCTTAACTTTAACATTTTAAGAGACCTCAGATCACTTCCGCATTTGTATATTTTCAAAAGTTGAATGATTTAATATTAATTATTCGATTAAGTTAAAAATGCTTGTCTATAACTATGAATTTCATGTGTAACAGATTTTTTATATCAATCTATAACATATAGCTGTATAAAAAGTAATCTGTTGGCGAATACACCATTTCTAGTTTCAAAACAAGCTTTTTGCTGGAAGTTTCAATAGCCATCACAATTTTAATTGAAGCGAAGCTTTTACATATAGCAATACGTCAGAACATGGTAATTTGTTCCAACTTCCAATTTATTTAAACTGAACATTTATATGGGTAAGGGACTTGTTTTTATTGCACCTACGAATATTTACTGTTCTGGAACTGACAGGAAAGTTATTAATATTTGTAATATATATCGATGATTCAGTCGAACTAACTTAACCTCATAAATGCTATGAATATTATATTGTAAGCAAAATGTATTGAAATAATAGATACTCTTACTAGTATAACTCAGTGCTTCTATTTCAATACGATAAATTAATT